>JAHWFP010073622.1:63735-84211 GCA_023313725.1 Lithobius niger | reverse complement strand
GCTAGCTAGCTAGACAGTAACATAAAAACAACGTTATTGACGCATCTTTTTCTGTATGATTGGTGGACACTCATCCTTTAAATTTTAGTTTTTCCTAATCTCTGACCCTTCCCCTTACATTTTCCACAATTTGAAACATTTCTGTCGCATTGGGATTTATCCTCAACATGCCAAAATATGCTTTCAGTTGCTTACAGTTAACAGACACATGTCTGCTAGTGAGCCGCCTTTTTATCATTAACAATCAATTTTTAGCAATCGGATGTCTACAATGGGATGATCTACTGTTACTTGGCGGCGACACACTAGCGTGTGTCTAGATTATGGGGCCCTGGCCCGAAGCCTCATGCCCCAAACAGGCACTACATACAATGACTATAATGAGCGGATAATGAGCCGCTTCTTTGCAGCAACAATGTATTCTGACAATCTGAAACGATGCGGGTAAGCATGTTATAATAGACTCATGGATGACAATACAAAAATGGTTGCAACAAAAAAGTTGCATTTATACGTCATTTCACAGTTACGTGCTTATAGCTGCAACCTCCATTTTAAGAAAAGGTACTTCCCCGTATTATTCTTTACCTGTGTGTCAGGGAGGTATTGTTATACACAATGAGAATTAACATGGTAGTCCTGTCTTTAGCTAGCCAGTAACACAAAACAACGTTATTGAGGGTACTTTTTCGCCATAAAGGACACGTTCCCACACTTAAATGTTGAAGTTTTCTTCGTTACTGGACCCAAGACACCTGATTCCAACGATTTTCAAAGATTTCCACCGCATGGGGAATTTAAAACAGTAGGCTGCAATCAGGTCGTTAAAGTTAAAAGACACAGTCTGCTAGTGGCCTTTCCACAGTTGCGGCGACACACTAGCGTGTATCTGGATAAAAGCAAACGAACTCTCGTAACTACTGCCATGGTAATAATAAAAATCATGATAATTTACAGCTGTTAACAGTGACGCTAGCTTTTTCTCTGTGCCATTAAAAAAAAAGAAAAAAGAAAAGCTAGAAGAAATTTAGAAAACATCTATATCATACACGGCGTGTATATACTATATGATTGAAGTCCTCTCTCCAGCAAATCTAAAACTAATAATTTCTCCGTTTCTATTCATTATATTTCGACCAAACTTGGCCAGATAGTAGATAGCAACTTTTCCAAACTTTACACCAACTTTTATGTAATTCCGTGCAAGAGTAAACGTAGGAAGCCACACGTAAATTTGAAAACTGTTCACTTGTTGTTCTTGTTCTGGTTCTTGTTCTTGTTCTTTTCTTGGCTGACACGGTTTCAGAAAAAACTACTGCACCTACCTGAAATCTGAAACATGATCTGAGCCAGAAATTTCCCTGGGCTTAATAATAATAATAATAATAATAATAATATGTACATTTACCACCAATGGGTGGAAGGGTACCGGAAGGGTTGTGAGCCACTGACACCGGATCCAAAATTAAAAACGCAATGGCCCACCAAATTTGGATTTAATGCCGTTTTAAAAATCGAGACAATGGCTCGGTCATCAGCATTTTATAGAACCCAGTCACTGTGCACATGTTGACCGTTTCGGCACTTAACGCGTTCCAGACCGGGACAATCCGAACTGCAAAGAAGTTTTTACGACAGTCAAGGCGTGATCCTTGAACTGTCAACTACCAATCATGACCACGAGTAAAATGGGAATTAGGAGAGAAATCGAAAAAGGGCAAATCGACAGCAATCAAACCCCGAACAATTTTGTAGGTCAGAACAAGATCAAATTTAAGCCTACGAAGTTCCAAAAGCTCGAGTCCAGTCTTCACCAGGCGTTCGTGTTGGTGAATCTCCCGCATGCCTGGCAAATATTTTGTAAAATGGCGTTGGACGGACTCCACCAAATCAATGTCGCCAAGCATGTACGGTGACCAGACCGGGGTTGCATACTCGAGGATTGGGCGAACAAAAATCTTGAATGCCCAAACCTTGGTTGCAACATTTCCCGAAGTGAAGCATCGATTCACGAGCGCAAGACGGCGAAAGGCCGCCGAACAAATTTTTCGGCAATGCAGTGTTGATTTTAAGTTATCAGTGAACCATAACCCCAAATCACGCACTTCGTCCACCGAGTTCAATGTATGGTTCCCCATCTGATAATGGTGAAGATCATTTCCTGTCCCAACATGAAAAGAAAGGCATTTGCCCACTGATAATGGTAATTGCGAAGTTAGAGACCAGTCAAGAACATTTTTTATTTCCAACTCAAGGTTCCGCATGCTAGAAGGATTAATAATTGCGGTGCCGACCTTCAAATCGTCAGCAAACTTGTAACCGAAGGTGTCCTCATTTAAGAATTTTAAATCGTTTAAATAGACTGTGAACAATAGAGGACCCAGAACCGATCCCTGGGGCACTCCACAGGGCACACAGACACTAGAGGAGAGAGTGTCCTCAACCCTGACTCTCTGCGTACGATCACTAAGGAAGGAACACAGCCAATTCCACAAATTTCCCTCCACACCACATACCTTTATTTTAAGCATAAGTTTGCGGTGAACCACCGATTCAAACGCTTTTTTAAAATCGAAATAGATGGTATCGGATGGAATTCCAATATCCAGCGCATAAGTCCAATGGTCGAGTACCGCGAGTAATTGGTGCGTGGCAGACCTTTTTGGCAAAAAACCAAATTGATCATAATTAAGAATAGCATACTTATTAAAATGAGACAATAGCTCATTACGAATAACGGATTCCATTACTTTACAAGCAACACTGGTCAAGGCTATAGGTCTATAGTTTGCCGGATCTGATGCAGATCCCTTCTTAAAAACTGGTACAATAATTGCTGTATGCCAAACTGATGGCAACTGATTTTGACCAAAGGAAAGGGTAAACAGCTTAGAGAGAGGGTAACTAATTTCCAGTGCAATCTGCTTAAATAAGAAAGCAGAAAAGCCATCAGGACCACAAGAGCGACTAGGCTTGAGGCTAGTGATAGTCCTAACAATAACAGATTGAGGGAAACTTACTTCCGAGCAACGATCACACTGTGACAAGGAAGATCCAGATGGAGTACATGTCTCGCCATCATCTATTATAGTATTAAGGGCAAAGATCTTACTCAGAGTCTCTGCCTTCTCGAGCTTATTTGTTTTAAAAACATTTCCAATTTTAAACGGAGGCAGCGTGCGCGAGGTTGCTGTCTTTTTACGGTAGAGTCTAAGGAGGGCAGCTTGGTTTCCTTCGCGTATAGCATCAGATTCTCTTTTGGAGAACCATGTCTCAACCGTGTTAGAGTACAACTTTCGCGACTGATTGTACTTAGCAAGTAGAGCTTGAGTTGGGTCGGATTTTAAACGTTTCCAAAGTTTAAGTTTTTCTTTTCGTAATTTAATAATATGCCGTGGAAATCTGTCACACAAACCATTTCTGGGGCTCAAAATTTCTCTACAAAGATTAACACGGTCGGTTAACATCTCCTGAAAACAAGTCCAGGCCTGTTCGATGTTAGGGTGGACGTCAAAAATTAGTGCATCCCAATCGGTTGATGCAACCGATTCCTTAAATTTGACAAAATCAATCCTACCAGTCCCATTCTTAGGTCTTTCCTTAGAATCAGTTGCCAAGCCACAACTTGCCTTATTAACATTTGAAGAAACTGCACAATGATCGCAATTTCCCATGTGGCTACAAGTTGACATATTAACATTAAAAGAAACAGCACAATGATCGCTGTTTCCCACGTGATCGTCCACAGAAAGGTTATAAATAAGGCGCTCATCATTAGAAAAGATGAGATCCAGTATATTGTTTTCACGTGTTGGTTTGTCAATCAACTGGGTTAAGCCCAGTGGTGCAATAAGCTCCAGAAAAAGTCGATGGTGTCTGTCGGCTGCCCAATTTCGATTCCAGTCCACAGTCGAAAGGTTGAAATCCCCCAAAATAATATTTGAGTGATCAATGTTGTAGGATTCATTTAAAAAGGTGCACAGGTTAAAAATCTCAACGTCATCCCGACCGTCTGGCAAATAGCAAAGAGTAATGGTTACTTTTTCATTTGGAATCGTGACAACAATCGCTTCGACCCCACTCGCGATGCTCATAACTACAAAAGGTAACTCCAAGCGATGAATGATCAACAGACCACCGCCCCTACTTCCCCGATCCCGTCGAACTACAGTATACCTATTTACATCAACCAACATGGCATCCGAAAACCCCTCAAACAACCACGTCTCAACAACAAAGATTACGTCGTAACAATCCCGAGCAACCAACTCCTTAAAACTACCCAAATTTCTAACAACGCTACGTGCATTAAAAAAAGTACAAACAAGGTTATCAGTGCACTGTGAATGAAACTGGCTAATCAAGCTGGGAATATTCCCATTAGGTTCAGTTAGTTTTCCTTGTGTGAGTGTAGCTTATACAGTTCAATTTGAAGCACAGATTTGCCTCTCTTAGTGAGGTGGATTCGGTCACGCGCCATCAAAGTAGGATCATCATAGATAGCTTTGTCAATGGAAACAAAATTATAATTTTTTTCGATGCAAAGTCTGCGAAGTAGGCGATTTGTGTTGCTCACCTGCAAATCAAGATCAATATTTTTCTTGCCTAGACGTGGAAAAAGGCCAATGACGGAAATTTTTGCATTAGGGCAAGCAACATGGATAGAAGATGCAACATCCGCCAGGTGTTTTCTAATAGTAATTGGTGAGTCCTCATGGATATTATTAGCACCAGCGCAAATCACAAAGGTACTGCTAAGGTTACTGACTTTAAGAATTTCTGGCAGTTTCCTACTTAGGTCTTGCACCTTGACTCCGGGAAAGGTCCATGTTTTTGAGTAACTGTGGTTGCTGCCCCTAAGATGGCGCACATTGGAATCACCAATGATGGTTGATTGGCCTTGCCACTCACCAGCCAGTGTTGCAATTCTATCTGGGCACACCTCCTTAGTAGTTTTATACTGTTGCATGTCCTGGGTGTGGTCTGAGTCAGCCTTTGCTTTATCTACATTTCGTTGATCACACAGTTGCAGAATAAGGGGAGTTGGATCCAGGATGTTCTGGAGAATAGGAGGACTTTCCACGCTAGTACTCCGATTATGCATAGGTTGTATTCTAGTTCTATGGTTTCTCTTTTTTCCTCGTCTGATCGTAACATTTTTATGGAGACCAAGATCTAGTTTCGGCGTTTGGTCTTTTACGCGTTCATTATCAGTCTCTCCTTGATCAATATGTGCGGATATTATTTCAAGCTTCCCAGGGAGTGAGGTACAAAGATTAACACGTAAAACTTGCTTGCACTGCGTTTGAGAAACAGAACCCGCTTGCAGAACACACTCCGCCAACTCCTCATCATTTACACCATTTTTGCACTGGGTTTGAGGAACAGATCCCTCCCGCTGAACATCTGTTGCCAACTTCTCATTGACTCCACTAAGCAAACTTTCAGAAACATTTCTACACAATTGAGCACTGCTTTCAGCAAGTTTCGCCTCCAATCCCGCAACGAGACTGTCAACAACTTCTCCCAGTACCGCTTGTTGTTTTTTGAAAAACTCCGATGTCCAACGTTCGAATCTTGATTTAAAGTCGGTAAATTTTTCCTCCAGTTCGGCAGTAATCTTGTTCGGTATAGCGTTCACCTCACACTTTATCTCTACCAGATCTAGGTCTTTTTCAAGGCTGAAATCGTCTAGCTTGTCGAGTAGTCTTGCAGAGATGTCATGTAGATTTGGTAGAAAAGCATGGTTGAAATGGGCATGTTGATTCACCCGGTTTTCATTAGGGGTTAACCCATGTAGTGGAGTGCTTTGGTTTTCAATGATGTCATTAGTTGGCGATTGTATTGAGTCGAAGTATTGTGTGCGGCGTCTATCCCTCCTACATTGTGGCAAAAGCTCAGCATCCCCTAGTTTGGTGGATGTATTTAATCGATTTGAATGCAGAAGGTCTTCCATTTAAATCCAGTTGTTCACTTCTATAATTATGATGTGTTCGAACGTTCAGATTATACGCTGGTTATAGCGTATGCAGCAAAAGAACCCAAGAGAAAACCTCCAAAAAAGGGTGCAAAAATGGCCTAAAAATCAAACCCTTGAGGGGGAATAAGTCGAGTGGTCCTACAACATCACACCTGCCTGAAACCTCTACGAAAAAAAAAGGTTTACTAGAGTTGAACCCACGGCCAGGCTCGAACCGCCACAAAAAAACGTATACGGTAATACAATTCAGGAATCAAGATGGCAGCCTCCACCAGCATGAAGTAAACATACTTTGGGCCAAATTTCAAACGTTCCAAGCAGCCTCAAAAATCCAGAGAACTCACCCACAATAGTCTCAAAATGTGCTTGAGGAGTTCATGAGGTAGAATCACACAACAGGGGAAGGCACACTGGTCTTGGGACACGAAAATAAAGCAACTTTTAAGAGCACAAAACACTCACACGGCCAACTCCGATTACAATCTTCAATAAACAATGGCTTCAACCATTCCGGAGTTACGGGACCCTAAACGATCATTTTGATTGTTTTACATTGTTTTAACCGTTGTATTTAGGGAAGAATGCCACTCAGCAAACTCCAGATCCATTCTTCGTGCATGCAACAATCGACTGCATGCATAAACCTTTATAGCGCGACACCATAGTCGTAAAAAAGGTACACGGATTACAAACAAAAACGTCAAGTGTGCCGTAAAAAAAGGGGTTGTATGATTGAAGTTTCATTTTACTTGTTAAAATGTACACGGATAAAAATTGGTGATTTTTAATTGAAATAATCAAATGTACAATTCAGAAAATTGCATCTGTTTAAGTGCTGTTGTGCTTTACCAATCATATACGTTACGTAAAGCACAATAGCACTTAAACAGATGCAATTTTCTGAATTGTACATTTGATTATTTCAATTAAAAATCACCAATTTTTATCCGTGTACATTTTAACAAGTAAAATGAAACTTCAATCATATAACCCCTTTTTTACGGCACACTTGACGTTTTTGTTTGTAATATAATTATAATACGCTTAGGTTGGGCAAGCAAATTCATCATTATTATTCACTACAATGAAAGAGGGTGTATAATGAAAGAGGGCGAGCGACCGACAATGTCAAACAAACAGATGTGGCCTATAACAATCGACATATTGCATTAATAAAGCTATCTCTTAAGAGCCGACTTGGAAGAGTTTCAAAGTTCGTTGAATAACAATCACTGCATGCACAACCGTTGTTGGGTTTATTGCGCTTGGTATCAGAACGGAGATACGGGCAATTGAGCCTCCTCCATTGAAAAAGACATTTACTTCCATAACAAAACAAATCACCATGGGTTAAAATAGAGGGGGAGCAGGGATGGGGATATTCAGACCACTCAACAGGGGAATCGGTTCGGGGACGGGGGGGGGGGGGGGTAGGGCGGTGTGGGTCGAGAAAGGAGTTACGTGGGGGAAGAAGCACGGGGGGAAATTAGAACATACAACTGAGTAGGCCGTATGGGAAGTTTGGAGGAGGAAGTAGGAGGCAGTCGGCACCCTTTTCATTCCATACTGCCCGCTACAGTATTTCGCTCAGGTATGCGGGAACCGGCTAGACCGGCGTAACATGGGGTACAGCTAATTAGTTTTATAAAACACTAACTACTTTTAACATCATTGACGTAGTTCCAAAGAGTAACTAAACCACTTAAACTTATGAGTGTTTGTATTGTCATTCAGTGCACATACAAGCTCTAGCAGCTTCGTGCGTTGTATTGTTTACTGAATAAAATCATTAATTTTAATGAGGAAGCCCGTGCCACGCACGGGGCCGGTCATGAATTAAGTTTACAAAACCACTTCCCCCATGCTCCCGGCCCCATTCCCACTCTCCACTCCCAACCCCTTCACTCCCACTCCCCATTCGCACTCCCCACTCCCCACTCCCACCTCCCCACTGCCACTCCCATTTTCGCACACACTGGCTAAAAAACGCTTTCACGGATTAAAATTTCTTCAATCCAGTTTTTGCGCACACTGGTTGACAAAGGGTGATTTTTGTTGGCCTCAGTCACTGAATCTGCGCATCCAGTGGCTGAAATCACGGGATGCACCGTAAAAAGAATGTGAGCGCTGAACCATCATATTTGCATGAAACAATTTTTCCGTGTTAAGTCAATAAATAAGCTTTCGTAGAACAAAAGTAGAAACCTTTAGCACGGCTGCTTTGGCATTTTCCTTTTCTGGGAAAGGAAAGAAGTAAATCCCCGGTCTATGGCGGCCTAACAATGGCTCATTATTGTTTTGTTTTCACTCCCAGAGCTTTGATTGTAAACGACTACTTTGCAAGATAACAATGATTAGCCTCGTCCTCAGCAGTGATTGTTGTTGTCCACTTTGAAACAATTCAGCTCAGCTGTGAAAGCCTTCATCTGCGAATTAAATAAGCCAGTGCATCGTTTCCAGCTGCCGATTTCGACGCCTCGAAATTAACAACGTAGCTTAGTTTGATTTAAAAGTATACGCATTTAGAAAAAACATGGATTCTTTCATTTTACCCCATCAACAATCAACGGTTTGGACGATATTTTTCAATCCTTAGCACGTGCACCAGGAATTGTTAGCGACCGTAGCAAAGACATTACACGTGCACGAAAACAATGAAAAGCAATTATAGTGATTGTTGTCCTTCCGGTTTTCCTTTTAGTCTTTTTTTTAGCCGGCTTCCGGGATTATTATGTAGATTATTATTATAAAGAAAACTATGCCTCATGACAGTCGATTCCATGCTTCTTATAATTAATGCTGTTGTAATGAAGTAGTTTGTATTGCCAATCTGGATGAAATTTGGCAGTTAGTTAGCGTGTATCTCCAACAGGTGCCTTTCTTGGTTTCATATTTGGGTCCGTTTCATAAATTGCTATAATTTCAAATGCACTTTTTACGAACGTTAGAAAATCGCCAACTTTGGTCAAAATAATAATTCCCCGTTATAATGGCAAGGGAGACTGACAATGCGCAAAATTGGTAGCCAAAACGACCAAAACGAACCAAAACGACACAAATATAGTCAATTCAGTTGTTTGTGTTTGTGGTTACGTTTTGATTGTAGCCTATCGTGGTCAATACACCTACTCAAAAATATACACCGAACATTTACATTTTCTTACGGAGCTCATAACCATTAACATCTTAACCAATCCAAAACCCTGACCACCAAAACAGATGATATCATAAAGAAAACCAAAAGGATAAAGACACCCATTAAGATTTCTCCATAAAAAGTGAGCCAAAATGACTGCCACCGAGTTACTTGTCCCAAACCTAATCACTAAGTATTAACTGACACCTTGGTGGTTCTCAGTGAAGCATAAATGATCTCGGTTCGGACCACAAACTTGGTGGCAGCTAACTGGCTCTGATATCACTATTTTCTATGGCAAAAACTTAATGGGTTGCTACATGCTGAGGAAGTATTGCATAATCAGCTGTTCTACTATTATATGGACAGGATCACATAAGAAGTAACGCGTTCAGCACAGGATAACCAACGGCGTCGAGTTAGTTCTGTCAACAATTAACGAGTGGCGCAGCCACGAGTTATTGTTGCCAGAACTCCTGAGACGCCGTTCGTTATCCTGCTTTTACCAACCGCATATTGTTCGAGTCGTGGCTGCAACAAACAACAAATCGTGACGACGTTCTTGCTTGGTATGGCGACTGTGTGTGCAATAATGTTTACACAAAGACACCATTGTTATAGCTTGTTTGGCGTAGGGTTCTGTGCTCGTGTTTACTTACTGTAACTCGATTCCGAAATGCCCTATCACCGTTCATACCGCGGAAACTCAACGACGAACAGCCCCTTCAGACCACTTCTCTTAAAAATGTTTTTTAGAAGTTGTTTGAAGGGGCTATTCGGCGTTGCGTTTCCGCGGCATGAACGGTGATGGGGTATTTCGGAAACGAGTAACAATCCAGAGATACAAATAGAGAACCACTGCTGGCTAACTGTGTTATTCGTCGTTGTGCAAAACGCTGACGGATGCTTTCGGAGTCTTGAACAGTGATACGGTAAGACAATATCGTGCAATTACAGGACAACGTGTAATTTATGATAAATAAACATGTAAACGAATAAATTAA
This sequence comes from Lithobius niger, assembly GCA_023313725.1. Taxonomy (NCBI): domain Eukaryota; kingdom Metazoa; phylum Arthropoda; class Chilopoda; order Lithobiomorpha; family Lithobiidae; genus Lithobius; species Lithobius niger. The sequence goes on along the minus strand of JAHWFP010073622.1, from coordinate 74,091 downwards.
AAATAATGAAGAATACGACCATGACGGCTGCTTGCGTGATGACGATTACTTCAAATGTTGAACAACGATGCGGTAAAATAAATTTAAAATAATCAAATATGACAGACTGTTGTGTCAGCATGACTAGCATTAGGCTTCTGTGGGAGACAACTGCCTTCATTGGGTAGGGTGAGAGCTATCCACCAAATAAAAAATAAAAATAAAAATATGACACATGATTGTGCCAGCACGGCTAGCATTAGGTCTCTCAGGGAGGCATCCTTCATCGGGTAGGGTAACAGCTATCCACCAAATTACCGTAAAGTGTGTAGGAATTACAAATAAATATCACTCATATATTGGTTTAGTTATATTACTCATAAGTAAAAATGAGTATGAAAACAAGCCTTAATTAACATCAAATTTGCTTGATCGCGTGGCAACCTTCATCGGGTAGGGTGAGAACTGTCTACCAAATTAACGTAAAATGTGTAGGAATAACAAACAATTACACTACACAAACAAATTAAAAAGAAATAAAAATATGACAAAGGCAACCTTCATCGGGTAGGGTGAGAGCTATCCACCAAATAATTTGTTTTCGTTTTTAAGCAGAATTGGTTAACATTTACAAGCAGAATTGGTGTAGAATTTACAAGTGTTGGATGGTTGTAGTGTTATATTCCGTTAGATATTATTTTTTTATTTTGTTGTGTTATGTTACCGTATTTCAAATGCAAATAAATTAACGTGAAATGTGTAGAAATAACAAAGAAATATCACTCATAAATTGGTTTGGTTATTTTACTCATAAGTATGAATAAATATTAAAAACAAGCATTAAATAAGCATACATTTGCTTGTGTCGTTGTATTCGAGTTTGATTCCGAAATACCCCTTCAGACAACAATAAAACTTTTCCTTCGACTAACTTTCCTTATTTCACTAAAAAAAGGGTTTAACGAGCGTTAACCACTCCTGGTCATCTGCCCGAAGCCCTAACGCCCTTATTTCACTAGTGGGTTCTGCCAACAATGGCTTTCTAACAATGGTTCATCGTTCGGAATCCTCGACGAGAACCATATGCGTGTGGTATAACCATTATTACGAACACGCTGTTTTGCTGTAAAAAGGACGGAGCTAACTGGTTGGCTCTCCTGCGCAGTGTGCCGCTAAAGGAAAGAGTAATGTTGGCAACTGCCTGAGGCTTCAAGAAGACATGCTTGAACTTTAAGTGCTCCTTGAATGAGGATTAAGTTGTGAATGTGAGTCAAAAAATACCACACGTGTTGTGAACTATGACTGGATCATTCATCCGCTTTTTTCAAGTTTCAACACTTCCGATGACCTTAGGTTATCAAATTGTTTCCTGCTCTTGACCTTTTTGAACACCTCTTACTTTCACGACCGTGACCGCTTTATTTATTACGAGTAACAACTGTGAACCATTGCTGTCTTTCTTGAAACGTAAGTAACGAGTCAGAATTGTGGTTGAGCGAATTTAAATGTTGGTTAACCCGGAGCAGTTCAAGTAGGCATGGACAGCGACCAGTCTTATATTATTCGTTTTTACTGCGAATATTGAAAAGGAAATGAGTCTGGCATCGTTCCTCATGAGTTAACCTCAGTAGTTGAAAGTGATGGAAAACCCCTCCCCAACTTTTAATGTTAGTTATGGTATTTTTTCCAAACCTAGTTATGAACGTTCGAAAAGATTGACGAAGTCTTAAGAATGTTGCTGAAGTCAATTATTATAAGTCAAAGTATCTACCTTAACACTAAATTAATTGATACTCCGTCTTGAGTGACGGCGGTCCCGTTTAAAACCGTGTGGCTCTTTTCATCTCTGCGCCAAAGCAATTCTCTAAATGCCTTCAGATGGTTGAATTTTGGAGCACTGCATGTACGGACGCATCTCTTCTTCCTTTCGTGCAGTGCCAGGTGCATCGCAACAAGAACAAAACAGGCGCTAGCTCGGCTGCAGGGACAAGAAGGCCACTTTACACCGACAAAAAAAAATGATCGTCTATGTTTTCATGGTTATGATTGATTGAACTGAAACCACAAAACTTCATCCCTGCACTTCCCAGGAAAGAGAAACTGGGATATACCCCCCAACCCCCACCTATTTCTCCAGAATTTTTTCGCCTTAATTTTGTGGATTTCTTTTTTTTCCCCCGCTGTGTAACCCAGGCATTCCTATGACTTTATGTGCGAGTTGTGAGCATTTGTGCGTTTTCCTTGGCACTACAGGCTCACCGAGAAGGCTGCCCTAGGATTGCTTCTGCGTATTGGCAATCAGTGTAATTATGTGACTCCTGCTAATCAGATAATTATTGTATAATCGATTATTTAGTGTAACAGTTTGTTGTCGCCCCGGAGGGGCTCGTATCATTGGCTCCTGGTTTAATCAATTCGACAAACGTGTGAGACAACGGGATAGTGGATTTAGGTGCGTAGCTAACGGAATAAAGGCAGAATCATAAATTCCATTCCACGATCACTTTCGATAGTAAAATAAACAATAGATGGAACCAGTTTACTTTACACGGCTTATGGGAAGAATAAGGGCTCCTCACCGATTGATCTCTGGTTGGGCTAGAATGACGTAAAATGATGATCTGAACAACATTTTCGCATAAAATTTTTCGGGCAAAGGCTTCGTTTGGCCGTTGGAAATTATTGAAAGCCGCACTCTTTGCACTGACGGACGAGAGGCCGTTTTCTTCTCATGTTTTCCCCGTAAACAGTTCAGATAGCTGGGTTATTATTGTCTGTTTCGGGTGGTTTTGTTGTTGAAAAAAATCGGACGAGAGCCCGTTTTCTTCCCATGTGCCCTTTACGCACATGGCCCGAAAATCGAAAAAAGTGAAAAAAACCTACCTTTAATTTTCACGGAAGGCACTACAAATTGATTCCAAATTGCGGAAACTCGTTAAATCGTCATTAACATAACCTAACCAATTAACTGCCCCAGTATGAAATGCCAAACCCCAACCAGTTAACTACCTCAGTATGAAATGAAAATCCCCAAACTTACCTAACCTAACCTAACTGACAATAACAACAAAACCACACAAAACCACACAAAACCACACGAAACTGACAATAACAACCCGCCTACCGGAACAATCCAATAGAGATCTTTGTCTTTCGTCTATGATAATAACAAGACGCCTATCGGAACTTTTTACGAAAAAAAATATAAGGTGCCCTGTCGGCCCGGCGAGCGAACGCAAACACCGTATAGATGAACGGATTGTGGCGCTACAAATCTACTGTTATTAAGTCGTTTTAACACATTTCCGCGCTCTAAAACCAACTGTCTCTGTATTTAGGAAGGTGTTGGAGCCATTTAGAATCAATATCGTAAGGATATCGAGTATGTGCCTAATGTAAAATTTAGCCCAATAGAGAGCTTTGTCTTTCGTCAATGAAAATAATATTGTTGCGATTTCATAATGGCAAGCGTTCTTTGATAGCAAGAGTGTCAGATTATTTCATCCAATATGCAGCTTGGATCATCATAGACAAAGTACTTTATCTTGTTTCATTGGTACAAAGTGCATTATCTTGTTTCATTGGTGTCTAGATGGTATCAACGGATTTAAGGACAATAACCCCCCCCCCCCCAAGCTTTGCCAAAAAACTGCTAAACTACCATGTGTCTAGATTAACCAGCAAACTTGACACGTTACTAATACGCACTCCTACTTGATTGGCCCTTATGATCACGATCTGCATTTTGTTTCCAACTCTTGAACAAACTCACAGTGTCCTGGTGGGATTATGATCCGGATTAATATTTATTAGGGGGCCCTCCCCCGAAGCCTCGTGCCCCAAACAGAAACTACAAACAATGACTATAATGAGCGAATAATGAGCCGCATCTTTGCAGCAACAATGTATTCTGACAATTAAGTACTTAAACGATGCGCGTAAGCATGTTGTAATAGACTGATGGATGACAATTAACACTAGCCAGTGTTAGTAAGGGTCGACCTAGGATCGCTGTGTTAAACTCTCAACTTTGAGAGCTTATAACTCCGTCAAAAGTAAACATCTTTAAACCAAATTTGGAATCTAGCCTTGACTAGTCATAGCCTGTCTGCAGTCCAAAAACTGTGAAATTCGGTCGAGCCAAACCCGAGATACAGAGAGGGGCCAAATAGACAACTTCTTGTTCTGATTCTTCTTGATGATGATGTTGTTCTAGGGATACTTTCGTCTGTCCTCTCTACAGGTCAAACCATTTGTCCTATAAAGCTGGTTCTTAGCTCATTTTACAGGTATTGCTCTGTAGATGTGCCCTTTCCATGAGGCATTTTCTAATTGGTCAAGTTGTTCAGGGGTTATGGAGCTCTAAACGACCAAATTGATTGTTTTACATTGTTTTAAACATTGTTTTTATTCAACAATGCCAATTAGTAAAACCCAGCTGCAAGACGTAGACTGTAGATTAAAAAAATTGTTTCTATTATTAACACTGGTGATAGCCAGTATTAGTAAGGGTCAGCCTAGGGTCTCTGTGTTAAACTATCTACTTTGACCGTCAACTACACTGTTTTACAGTTTAGCTGCAATTCTAAAAGTAACACGAATTAATAAACAAAAACGGAACGTTAAATGTTTAGAGTAAGGGTCTAAAAGTCAAAACCTAGAAGGAACACGGACAAGCTTTGACAGTCAGGGTCTAGGTGTACAATTTTGACAGTAGAGGCTGGTAAGCATTAGACCCTTACTACCCGGTGGTCAGCAATAAATATATTTTGGCAAAAAACTATAAATCCTCCTACAAAAACCCATGTGATGATCCAGTTGTAGTATGATGCATTTCCTGCTTTGCTGTATGTTGAAAATTATTCTTTCGATTTATTAACATGACAGCAAATTCGCAGCAGAAAGCATTAATTTGATTATCCTCTGCCATAAATCTACGAAATATAATAAAAAAATCTAAAGCAGCAAAAGACAAAATGCCGAATCGTCACAAGAAAATTGTGCTCTTAAATTTCCATAACAATATTCTAAGAACAAAGAAAACCTGCTACAACCGTTCAGACACACGATATATCCAATAGACTAGAACTAAGCTAACCACCGGGTAGTTAAGGGTCTAATGCTTGCCAGCCTCTACTGACAAAATTGTACACCTAGACCCTGACTGTCAAAGCTTGTCCGTGTTCCTTCTAGGTTTTGACTTTTAGACCCTTACTCTAAACATTTAACGTTCCGTTTTTGTTTATTAATTAATTAAGGGTCGACCAAGGGTCTCTGTGTTAAACTTTCAACTTTGAGAGCTTTTAACTCCGTCAAAAGTAGACATTTTCACACCAAATTTGGAATCTAGCCTTGACTAGTCAAGGCCTGTCTGCAGTCCAAAAATTGTGAAATTCGGGCGAGCCAAACCCGAGATACAGAGAGGGGCCAAATAGACAACTTCTTGTTCTGGGTCTTGGTCTTGTTCTTGGTCTTGTTCTTGTTCTTGGTCTTGGTCTTGTTCTGGGGATGTACCTTTCATCTGTCCTCTCTACAGGTCAAACCATTTGTCCTATGAAGCCGGCTCTTAGCTCATTTTACAGGTATTGCTCTGTAGATGTGCCCTTTCCATAAGGCAATTTCTAATTGGTCAAGTGGTTCAGGGGTTATGAAGCTCTAAACGACCAAATTGATTGTTTTACATTGTTTTAAACATTTTATTATGCAACAATGCTAATTAGCAAACGCCAGCTGCAAGACTGAAGATTAAAGGATTTGTTTCTATTGTTAACACTAGCCAGTGTTAGTAAGAGTCAGCCTTGGGTCTCTGTGTTAAACTCTCAGTTTTACAGTTTAGCTGTAATTATGACCATACTTTTTCCTTTTTCATTGTTGTAAAGTCGGCTGCTAAAATTCCGTATCAGCCTAGTTGCAACAATGCTTTCTATGTTGCTAACGCATTCTTCAAAAGTGGGCCGGATAAGTGCGCAGGATAAGTGGGCCGGCCCACTTTTAAATGTTTAAACCGGGTTCAAACAAGTGTTTTAAAATAAACACTTTTTGGCACACCTAAAAAACGTTTTAAATGTTTTACCTGAAAAACATACAACAGCGTTTTACTAACAGGATTGACTAAAAAAAAAAAACAAGAAACACTTGTATTTTACAGCACGTGCTTATTTTAAATTAAAAGAGTCGATCAGTCAACGAAATGTCCACAGAGACTTGCTCTCCATCAGGACCAGAACGGCCATTACGTTAATTTGCCCACGCCCTATAAACATTTAACTCCCAAGATAATGAACGTCTCAAATTAACGCATTGCCTTGAATTTTGAAGCTGAAGTTCATCAGAAGTCACTTACATATAAATCTGTTACTTACTTGAGGCTTGACTTCATTAGCCTATTCGTCACACAGGCTTACCCGGCTAAGCCATTCATCGTCCTCGTCAGAGACAAGATTCGAAACACCCAAATCTATTGGGCAAAACTTGGCTACCATTGTGATAAACGCAGTTTGGAATTCACAACAATGAACAAGCAGACAACAATGAACATGCACGCAGCGCCAACATGCATCTCTTGAGACGACACATTGTTATAAAACCGCCGTGAAATGGAGAATTAGCGCTGATCTGAAAGTGCTTATGTTGATCGAAAAGTATGGTCATAAGAAACTTATAGCCGTACTTTTGCCACAATGGTCCGCTGATAAGTATTTTTTGGCCCACTTTTTCTTTGACAGATTCCTCGGACTGAAAGAAACATCCTCGGCCTTCGGCCTCGGACGATCTTTCAGTCCTTGGAATTCGTCAAAGAAAAAGTGGGCCAAAAACCACTTATCAGCAGACCATTGTTGCAAAATGGCGTTGTTGTTGTAGTACGGCTATAACTATTACTTCTAAAAGTAACACGAATTAATAAACAAAAACGGAACGTTAAATGTTTAGAGTAAGGGTCTAAAAGTCAAAACCTAGAAGGAACACGGACAAGGTTTGACAGTAAGGGTCTAGGTGTAAAATTTTGTAAGAGGCTGGTAAGCATTAGACCCTTACTACCCGGTGGTCAAAAATAAAGAAATTTTCACGAAAGACTGGAAATCCTCCCACGTGATGATCCAGTGGTAGTGTGGTATAGGTTTACTGCTTTACTGTATGTTGAAAATTATTTTTCGGTTTAGTAACATTGCAGGGTATTCGCAGCAGAGAGCATTACTGGTTATCCTCTGCCGTAAATCTACTAAATATAATAAAAAAAAGTTCTAAAGCATCAAAAGACACAAAATGCCAAACTTCACAAGAAAATTATGTTCTTAAAGTTCCATAACAATATTCTAAGAACAAAGAAAATCTGCTTCAATCGTTCATACACACTTGCTGTCCGAATAGAGTAGAACTATAAGCTAACCACCGGATAGTAAGGGTCTAATGCTTACCAGCCTCTTACAAAATTTTACACCTAGACCCTTACTGTCAAACCTTGTCCGTGTTCCTTCTAGGTTTTGACTTTTAGACCCTTACTCTAAACATTTAACGTTCCTTTTTTGTTTATTAATACAAATAATGGTTGCAACAAAAATTCTGCATTTATACGCCATTTCACAGTTACGTGCTTATAGCTGCAACCCCCATTTTAGAAAAAAGTACTTCCCCGTATTACTCTTTGTCTGTGTGTCAGGGAGTTGTTGTTATACCCGATGAGAATTAACATGGGAGTCCTGTCTTTAGCTAGCCAGTAACACAAAACAACGTTATTGAGGGTACTTTTTCCCCATAAAGGACACGTTCCCACACTTTAATGTTGAAGTTTTCTTCGTTACGACCCAAGACATCTGATTCCAACGACTTTCAAAGATTTCTACCGCATGGGGAATTTAAACCAGTAGGCTGCAATCAGGAATAAGGTCGTTACACAGTCTGCTAGTGGCCGCTTTTCCACTTGGCGGCGACACACTAGCGTTTATCTAAATAAAAGCAAACGAAGTCTGGTAAGCACCGCTATAGTAATAATAAAAATCATGATAATTTACAGCTGTTAACAGTGACACTAGCTTTTTCTCTGTGCCACTAAAAAAAAAAGAAAAGCTAGAAGAAATTTAGAAAACATTAGTTTTATAAAACACTAACTAATTTTAACATCATTGACGTAGTTCCAAAGATTAAGTAAATCATTTCGATAGAAGTCTCTGCTTGTAACATGTACCTTTAATAAATTAATGACCATGTGGTTTAAAAATAACGACAACGTGACAGGGCAAAAACTAGGTCCCTCGGCACACTACGAGCTTTGGGACGGGATATTCCATGAACTCCGAGGACAGTGATTTTCAACAGCACAGTGGTCAGCGTCTTCTTCTCCAAACCAACTCTGAATGCCGGATCAAATCCACGTCGAATTCATGCCGGTTCGTATCATAAAGTACATTGTCCCTTAAAGGCCGGTTGCCACCAAATCAACGTTGCAATATCTAGGCCTATCGAGTTCTCTCTCGCAGGAAGCAAAGGAATGCAAAAAGCAAAACATTTAAACTCAACAAACAAGCAACGTGACTCCTTAATTATAGAGTACAAATTTGGTACGCCCTCGTGAACCTGGAAACAAGCTGTAAAGATTGACGATATTAATGTTACTAGCTGGCGCCAGGAGATTTTCTTATACTTTTCCTTGGCGCCATCTAGTGACATTAGTATCGTTAATATTTATAAATTGTTTATAGATGCACGAGGGCGTACCAAATTTTTACTGAATATTCAAGGAATCGTGTGGCTTGTTTGTTGCGTTTAAAAGTTTTGCTTTTTGCATTCCTTTGCTTCCTGCGAGAGAGAACTCCATAGGCCTAAATGCTGCAATGCTAATTTGGTGGCAACCGGCCTTTAAGGTATTAAGCCAGCTTAAAAACTGATTCATGTGACTAAACGTAAAAAAAATCTTCAGTAATGTTATTCTGAATAGGATATTTTTTTTAAAATTTTGACTTACGAGGTGCTACTTTAAATTTACATTTTCTTAATTTGCTGTGTTCGTTTGTCTGTCTATCTGTTTAAGCCCTGATCCCGAAGTCCTGTGTCCTGTTGTCTCGTCCAACAAAGATATAAGAAGTAACAATCACTAAGGCGGTAGTAAAGCGTTACCCTTTACTGTAAGGTCTGACTTCGGTCTCCCATGTTAAAGCTAAAACTTCGATGCTTAATATCTCCGCCGTCTTTCAACATTTTCTATTGAAATTTGGTATGTGAGCTTAAAAAGAGTTAAATATTTTAGTGACAACAACACAACCGTTTACCCGCTACAGCATGGCAATTTCTTATTGTTGTTTTTGTTGTTATTCTTGTTGTTGGGGTTCTTTGCCATTACCTGGAGATCGAGCCTATGGATCGATTTTCAAGTTCTGTAGCTTAAACAATGAATAAGCCCTAGAGCCTTTTAAAGACTATTTTGATGTGACAATATTATTGTCGATGTTCTTCTTGTTGGGGAAAATTGTTAACTAGAGATCGAACCAGTGAACAAATTTCCGATATTTATTTATAACTTAAAATGTAGATATTAATTAAGGACCACGCCTTTTCTACACGCTCTTTGAATGTGACTACATTTAATGTGATTACAGTACTATTGATGTTATTCTTGTTGGGGGAATTTTTCTTTCACCTAGTAAGGGTCGACCTAGGACCTCTGTGTTAAACTCTCAACTTTGAGAGCTTATAACTCCGTCAAAAGTAAACATATTTAAACCAAATTTGGAATCTAGCCTTGACTAGTAAAGGCCTGTCTGCAGTCCAAAAATTGTGAAATTCGGTCCAGCCAAACCCGAGATGCAGACAAGGGCCAAATAGACAACTTCTTGTTCAGCTTCTTGTTGTTGTTGTTGTTGTTGTTGTTGTTCTGGGGATACTTTCGTCTGTCCTCTCTACAGGTCAAACCATTTGTCCTATAAAGCTGGTTCTTAGCTCATTTTACAGGTATTGCTCTGTAGATGTGCCCTTTTCATAAGGCCTTTTCTAATTGGTCAAGTGGTTCAGGGGTTACGGAGCTCTAAACCACCAGATTGATTGTTTTACATTGTTTTAAACATTGTTAGTATGCAACAATACCAATTAGCAAACATCAGCTGCGAGACATAGACTGAAGATTAAAGGATTTGTTTCTATTGTTAACATTGGCGATAGCTAGATTAGTGAGGGTCAGCCTAGGGTCTCTTGTGTTAAACTATCAGCTGTGACCGCCAACTGCACTGTTTTACAGTTTAGCTGCAATTCTAAAAGTAACACGAATTAATAAACAAAAACGGAACGTTAAATGTTTAGAGTAAGAATCTAAAAGTCAAAACCTAGAAGGAACACGGACAAACTTTGACAGTTAGGGTCTAGGTGTAAAATTTTGTCAGTAAGAGGCTG
>JAHWFP010073622.1:45370-57562 GCA_023313725.1 Lithobius niger | reverse complement strand
GTATAGTTGTTTCTCTGTTTTTAAGATTTTGGCGTTTGATTTTCGATGGCGCCTTTACATACTACTCTTTACAGTTTAGTGGTTTTTGCTGTGACTACTTTGGTTTCTAGAATATCGCTTCGATCAATGATAGAAGCCTCAGCACAGAAATGATAATTATCGCTAAAATGTTGTATTTAAGTTTCAACATTTGAATTTAAATATTTATCCATGCTAAATAACTTACAAAATTGTTGTGTTTGTTTTACAATAATTTATTAAATTATACAAAATAACGTATAATGTAGGTATCTATCAATGTTACCTTGCATATTTCCTCCGGGTACTCCGGTTTCCTCCCTGATGCGGCAAAAAACAACTGCAATAAATGTGGCTCTTCTTCTACTTAACATCTGCCGTTTGGTTCTTTGGGTGTGTGGATGCAAAATTATTATTATTTTCTATACAAAATACACATTTGTTCAAATAAGTTGTCAATTTCGTGTAAATATTTCAAGCAGCTTCACAAATGTGATTGAAAAACGCACACTTTTTTAAGCTTCATTCTCGGCGTCCTGTACAAAATCTTTGTAGGGAAAAGGCAGTTAACAGCTAACTAAGGGAGAGTTGCTCGTACTTAAGGAAGAGCTCCAGCAAGCATCTACGAAGTTGTGCTTAAGATCGTTATGCAAACACTGATATCTAGAAGCATGATAGTACTTCGCCCATTATTAGTTTTCAGTGGTGTCCTTTTGTTCACGTCTAGTATGCAAATCAAGTCATACGTATATATACGTCAGTGTTGGGACGAAGGCTAACGGCATCTACTTTTTCTCGACACTTTAAGTCGGTGTTTTCTGGAGTAGAACAGTAACTTCTGCTCGGTCATGGTGGTCCATCCATGGAACTCTCTGCCGAGGGAGGCAATACAGGCATCTTCAGCCGACCGTTTGAAATAACAGTTGAGGAAAACTTCTCTCCGAATTTTCTTGAAGGGACCGGAATCGTTATTGTGAATAATGTTTTGCTCATTCATAAATTTTTTAATGTGACAGGAACTAGTGTTAGCGTTTTCATCCTACTAGTACCCTACCACCTTTGTGTAGTTAAACCTTTTTATTATTATTATCATTGTTATTATTATTATTATTATTATTATTATTATTATTATAAAACACTTTGGAGACTGTGAAAACCTAAAATATAAAAACTACATACATACATGTAGTGATAAATGCATAAAATTAGATAAAAAACAAACTATGAAATATTTAGGAATAGAAATTGATAAAAATTGGTCATTTAAAACTCGGATAAAAGGAACAATAACTAAACTAAGAAAAATATACCCTAAGATATATAGATTAAGACATTTACTAAATAATAAACAAAAGACAATTATACTTGATGCATGGGTCTTAAGCATAATAAGATATGGTATAGAGATCTATGGACATGCTTCTGAATATTTACTTAAGAGACTTCAAAAAATTCAAAACAAACTGATTAAAATCTTATTTGGAGAAAAAAATAAAATAAAAACAAAACAAATCTTCAAACAAAATAAAATTATGAATATAAAGCAAATAAAAAATTTAGTTATACTAACAAAGTATTATTTTGATAATAAATTTAAGTCCAAAACATGCAAATTGGGTGAAATAAGAACTGTAAAAAATATTTATAAACTGCCAGCTTGGAAAAATAATTACGGGAAGAGAAGCCGACAATATTTTATACCAAATATTTTTAATGAAATTCCAAAAGAACTACTAAATTGTTCAAATAAAGGGCAGTTCAAGAAAAGTATAAAAGACGTCTTCTTCCTTGATGATAAATTATAAACAAATAATGTACATAATGTTACTTGAAATATCAAAAATAAGTGTAGAAAGTGTTATTCATAATGTATAAGTCTATTATTGTTGTAACCGACTCATGTGGGGTGTATGTTTGGAAGTGTAATTTAAAATTGTTTTCTAGATTATTGTTTTTTAAAACTGAAGCAATGCAGTTTCGAGGGTTACGATTGTAACTATTTTGAAATAAATTATTATTATTACTTATTATTATTAATTATTATTATTATTATTACCAAGAACCAGTAACCAATAATGCATGGTTGCAGACCCCGCCTTGGAGAAATTCATGGTAAAAGAGTCATGTCTTATATTATTCCATCCTTATTCAATGAAATCCCAACCTATTTAAGATATATTACCAGAGCTAATAAAATGAGCGACATTAAAAAACTGATAATTGGAAATTACCTAAATGTGATGTCATTGTGCTTTATTCATATAACAATTTACCCTTCGCAAATATTTTTTTTTATTGTTAAATGAATGTTGATACTTAATTTAATCTTTACTTATTAGACTTTTTACATCAATGTCTCGGGTGTGAATATCTGTCATATTTTGTGTTATGTCCAACAGGTGCCTTTCTTAGTTTCATATTTGGGGCCGTTTTGACTTTCATAAATTGCTATAATTTCTAATGCACTTTTTATGAACGTTAGGAAATCGCCAACTGTGGTCAAAATAATAATTCCCGTTGTAATGGCAAGGGAGACTGACAATGCGCAAAATTGGTAGCAGCATTAATGAAACCAAAACGACGCAAATATTGTCAATTCAATTGTTTGTGTTTGTGGTTACGTTTTAATTGTAGCCTATCGTGGTCATAAAACCTACTCAAAAATATACACCGAACATTTACATTTTCTTACGGAGCTCATAACCATTAACATCTTTACCAAACCAAAACCCTGACCACCAAAAGAGATGATATCATAAAAAAAAAACCAAAAGGGTAAAGACACTTATCAAGATTTTGCCATAAAAAGTGAGCCTAAATGTCTGCCACCGAGTTACTTGTCCCAACCCTAATCACTGAGCAGTAGCGTAACTAGGGTTTTGTACTGAGGGGGTAACACTGGCCGCATTTAGCCGAATGGTGTAGAGGTAGAACCGAATAAGAGCCCCGGAAGCTGATGCATTTTTGCTATTTTCTGGCATTTTCGACCTTGTAAAGTGCCGTTGGAAACATTTTTTACAATACAAACTTTGCTGACTACATTATACGAATAAAAAAATTTGGTAATGTAAATCTTTCAGTTTTTCACACTAGATACTTATTTTTTAAACACTGATACTTTGTTGGGAATTTTAAGCAAAATATGGAATTAGTAATTCTTATTGTTTATCTTTACTGATTTTCGTATTTCTCCATTTGTTACCTGGTTACTTTAGTGGTTTAAAGGAGAAACAGTAGAAGTATAAATTAGCTAAGATGAAAGTTGCGTCTTTGACCTCAAAATGCAGCCATCTGACGGTAAATAATTTTTCAGCTATGGAAAAAGTGACTTGGCCAATTTGCCGAACAAGCTTTCAAAATCTCACAGAGGGGGCGAATCGCTCCTTTACCCCCCCCCCTACTAGTTACGCCACTGTCACTGAGTATTAACTGACACCTTGGTAGTTCTCAGTTAAGCATAAGTGATCTGGGTTCGGACCACAAACTTGGTGGCAGCTAACTGGCTCTGATATCACTACTTTCTATGACAAAAACTTAATGGGTTGCGATATGCTGAGGAAGTATTGCATAATCAGCTGTTCTACTATGGACAGGAACATATAAGAAGTAACGCGTTCACCATTATTACGAACCCCCTGTTTTGCTGTAAAATATCCTGTTTGGCTGGCTGGTTAGCTATCCTACACAGTGCAACGTTAAAGGAAAGAGTAATGGATGGCAACTGCTTGAGATTTCAAGAAGACATGCTTGAACTTTAAGTGCTCCTTGAATGAGGATTAAGTTGTGAATGTGAGTCAAAAAATACCACACGTGTTGTGAACTATGACTGGATCATTCATCCGGTTTTTTTTTTCAAGTTCGACTTCAGCACTTCCGATGACCTTAGGTTATCAAATTGTTTCCTGCTCTTGACCTTTTTGAACACCTCTTACTTTCATGACCGCTTTATTTATTACGAGTAACGACTGTTAACCACTGCGGTCTTTCTTGCAACGTAAGTAACAATTTCGATTCTGCAAAATGCGTGAAAAGTAGACGAAAACAAGTCAAAAATTGAAGGTTGAGCGAATTTAAATGTTGGTTAACTCGGAGCACTTCAAGTAGGGATGGACAGCGACCAGTCTTATATTATTCGTTTTTACTGTGAATACTGAAAATGAAACAAGTCTGGTATCATCTTAGCAAAGTTGTCATTGCTTCTCATGAGTTAACCTCAGCAGTTGAAAGTGACGGAAACCCCTCCCCGACTTTTAATGTTAGTTAGGGTATTCTTTCCAAACCTAGTAATGTGCGCTCGAAAAGAGTGACGAAGTCTTAAGAGCGTTGCTGAAGTCAATTTTTATAAGTCAAAGTATTTACCTTAACAGTAAATTAATTGACACTCCATCTTATGTGAGTGACGGAGGTCCCGTTTAAGACCGTGTGATTCTTTTCATCTCTGCGCTAAAGCAATTCTCTAAATGCCTTCAGATGGTTAAATTTTGGAGCACTGCATGTACGGACGCATCTCTTCTTCCTTTCGTGCAGTGCGGGTGCATCGCAACAACAACAAAATAGGCGCTAGCTCGGCTGCAAGGACGAAAAGGCCACTTCACACCGACAAAAAAAAATGGTCGTACATGTTTTCATGGTTATGATTGATTGAACTAAAACCACAAAACTTCATCAACAATGCGTAGGCTTCTAACCAGCAGAAAACATCAACGTTGTAGTATAACATCAACATCCAGTGCAGCACAATATCAACACTTGTTTTTCCAACACAAATTGAGGATCTTGGTCACCGAAGAACAAACGGCTACATCAGGGTCTGATTGGAAGTGGGTAGGCCTTCCCGGGAAAGAGAAAATGGGAAATACCCCCCAACCCCTACCTATTACTCCAGAATTTTTTTCGCCTTAAATTTGTGGATCTCTTTTTTCCCCAGTGTGTAACCCACGCATTCCTATGACTTCAATATGCGAGTTGTGAGCATTTGTGCGTTTTCCTTGGCACTACAGGCCTCACTACATTATAGGCCTACTGTGGTGAGGACTTCACTAGGAATCCCTGTATTCCCAGGAGCACCAAACCGACACTAGGCTACATTACTGAATACGAACAGCCCTATTAAAACGCTTTCTCTCATCTCTCATCTAAATCACGCTACAGCAGGCTTCAGATTCACGCATGTGGGTACCAAAAAGTTCAAATTGTCACGGCCAGCTTGTGTGCAATTAGAGACGGGAGAAATTACGGAGAGGGGGAACCAATCATTTTAGCAACGGTAGATGGTGAATCCAGTGTTGATGTTATGCTGTTGACAGCTTTTTTCGGTTAGTCGATAGCCTACCCGTTGTTGATAACCTCATTTGCTCACAAATTAATCCGGAGTTTGGAACAAAGCTGAAAGCTATGACGTTTTATTTATTAATGTGGGCATTGTGGCTGACCTGCGAGAGAGCTAAGCCTAGTTGCTGGAGGTTTGCGAATCTGATCGAACCCCTGGAAAGGGGACCTTGACAACGTCCCCGGCAGGACTGCCAGCCAGGGTAGCGTAAGAGGCTACCATGCTCCTTCAGCGGCAGTGGGAACTACTCTGGCCAATTCCGGACAATCGGCTACCAATGATGATTGGAGGTTTCCCGGTTCAAATCCCCGGATTGGCTCCTCCATTTACCAGATATAATATTTCTTCTCTCTGGTAATGTTCAAAATTAAGCCGGTTCAGACACAAGAGAATTAAATTGCTTCAGCTGACTTAAGGCTCGAAGAAATAAATAATAAAAAAAAAATAGGGCTACCAATAGAACCTTGACCACTACGTATTTTCAATGATTAGAACGAGTGCAGCAATCGCCTAGAAGCCACCTCATTTTGCAGCACGGCTGCTAGCTCGCTGTGAACTATACCTCCAGGGTGTTATTTCTTTTGTTAGTCCAGCAGTCGTGAATTATGCATGACATAAAGATTTATAAACTGCTGCAGGTGCTGCACTACTGCAAGGGAAAAAAATGATGGAAATCTGGCATCAGCCCAATGCATTAACTATATAGGCCCTGGAAATACGTTTATGCTCAATTGAATGTGGCATTTAAAAATTTTCTAGCCAAATTATTTCTCTTCATCCCGAAATACCCTGAGCAGTTGAAAAGGACATTTACTCGAAACGTTTCCCCCTTTTTTATTCGTAACTTTCTCGATCAAAATATTTTGTTTAAAAATCAAAATGAATGCGTTCAAAATGAAGTTATTCTGAGCATTTCATCATTTTTTTCGTCGATTTGCAATATGAATGGGTTGTTCTATTTTATTCTGATGCTGACTTTAACACTGGCAAAACAATCGGTTTCGGCTGATGTGCATTGGCGTAACCCGTCATTATTTACAATGTTCCATTATTTTAGGCACTGACACTTACTTAACCACTGACAAAACGATCAGCTTCCGCTGATATGTAATATGTATCAGCATACCCCTACAGCATTTAATTTTTTCCCCCATTATTTTAGCCATACATATCCCATATTTACTGGGTTAAGTGACATAGCTGCCCAGAATCCATGATCTTTTGGTGATATTTAAGATTTTTTCCCGCCATCAAACTTAAGGACAATCGTCAAGTTTTAGTTACCGCCAATCAAAGCTTAAGTATTCATGCGTTGTGTCAATAATTTAATAAAATGACGTTTATTTAACAGCTTAACACAAGACGATGAGTTCCTGGTGGATTACTTTGTTGGCTGTGACAATTATCCTCACGTTTCATTCAAGTAAGTCATATCAATACGTACTTTGAATAATCTTATTTAACCTTGCTATCTGGTGCTTAAGGTTTTAAAAACTCAGGACTCAAATAAAATCAGTATAGAACGTTGTACTCTAATTCCAGTATATTAGATTTTTCCTAAATCAGCAACATTTGTTGCCTATTTCCGTCTTTTTTTAGGCAATGGCTGTTTTCCTTGTTTAACTTCGTCAACAGTTCGGATAAATTTGTGTCTTTCACTATGCCAGTCAATGCTGTTTTTCTTTTTTTCCAATTCTTATTCAATTCCTGTTCAGTTCTTAGGTTCTAATAGCAAAAATGTAGTTTAAAAATTTTGAAGTTCGGTTTAGAAGAAACCAATAACTTGCAAAAGTACAGGAAGGTACCTTAGTTGCACATTTTTTTTCTGAGGATACTGGCAACAGATTTTCAGACTTTTTTTTATGGAATGCAATATAGGCTACATGCTACAATTTTCTGATAAATGACAGGCAATGGTAATATACGTAATAATTCTGGATCTCGGCTGAGCTGATAAAAGGAAAAGGAAAGTTAAAGGAAAACCGGAAGGACAACAATCACTTTATTCGCTTCTCATTGTTTTCGTGCACATGTAATGTCTTGGCTACGGTGCCTAACAATTCCTGGTGCACGTGCTAAGGATTCAAACTATCGTCCAAACCGTTGATTGTTGATGGGAAAAATGAAATTGCCAGCTGCTGGAAACGATGCTATGGCTTATTTAATTCGTAGATGAGGACTTTTAGACCTGAGCTCCGGGCAAAAAGGTTAACAGGTCCCGGCAGCGTTGTGCCCGGGAACGATGCTTGAAATGGATTGAATTTTTTGTTGAAATTACATAATGGAAAGTAGGGAATAGGGGGTGGGAAGTGGAGTGGGGAGTGAGAGTGGGGAGTAGGGAGTGGTGAATTAACGTTTCTAACCCCGTGTTCAAGGTTGGCGGGACAGGGGAGGAGGGGGGGCGGGAACAGGGTCTGTAAATTTCATTCATGACCGGCCCCGTGCGTAGCACGGGCTTCCTCTAGTATTTAATAATAATAGTAGTAGAAATAGTATAATAGTAATAGTTAAGATAATATTCGTTAGTGGCCTCCAGGAATCGCGTTACGTGTATAACATCTTCAAAACAACAATGCGTAATTTAAAAAAAAGGGAAAAAAAGAAAGATAACCTTCTTTATCAACTTATGAATACGAGGTTATTATTATACGTCAGCACCCTCTTCCTGCACGCCCATAGCGTGGCTTTTGAATATCTCTCCGCCTCCCTTTGGCACCTCAGGTGTTTGGTCTTTGTTTTAAATTTATCAAAATATATCACATATGCCCTCCCCCACAATTACTTTAACCCCCAATCCTCACACTCCTGCCCCTCCCGGATACGCATACGTGTCCCCCCCCCCCCACACATACCTGCCTGCTTCCCCCTCCCCCCCGCGAAAATGTCGCCCAGTGAAATCCCCTTTGGTGCAGCCCCGGAAAAGTCGCATGCGTGTGGTTGACCGAAGGCTAAAAAACCTTATCACTGAGAAATCGAGCATTCAGTAAGCAAGTAATTCCATGTTTAAGTTAATCCTTTGAAACAATCTACTTCGGTACCGTGCATTGCCCCCCCCCCCTCCACACACACACACTTGCCCTTCTCCCCCCTCCTCCTCCGAAAACGCGGCCCCGTGACATTTCCCCTTTGGTGCAGCCCCAGAAAAGTCGCATGCGTATGTTTGACTAAAGGCTAAAAAAATCCTATCAATGAGAAATCCAACATTCAGTAAGCAGTAATCCCATGTTTAAGTTAAGTAGTTTTTTTTTAGCTCATATGTCGACAATGGCACATTCCACGCGACTAAAACTTTGTTGCCGCTTTGGTGCCACAATAAAATATGATCCAAATAGCGGTGCGGCAGGTCTGGTAAGTGGCGCCATCTCTTCGAAGACTTTGGAAAAATTGTTATAACCCGAACTTGTAGTACAAGGCCGTCAACAGAAGGCGACATGGCAGGTTTAGTAAGTGCCGCCATCTGTTCGAAGACGTTGGAAAAGTGTCCCAACTAGAATTTGAAGGAGAGTTCCGTCAACAGATGGCACAACAGGGTGGGTAACTTGATTGGATGACGGGATGGTAAGGCCGGTGCACTCGGCCGCTGCTGCCTATTATATATTTTGATAAGTCACACTGTTTGTTTACGAGCTGAAGCATTACGAGCATTCTTGACCAGATTTGGTGTGGAACTTCTGTCAGCAGTAATGGGGTGGCAACAAGAAATGTTTTCGATCGTAGCAAGACAACGCCAACAGAGCTAGAGAAGCTGATGAACGGTCTTACACATATTTGTACAACAACGATTTGCATTGTTAGTAACCGAGCCATTATTGTGATAGCATAAAAAGCCATTGTTGGCGGGAATGTTCTTTGCGCCACTTCATTTTTAAAACTTAATAACTGCAATAAATGCATTTATTTGTTTATTTTAATACATTTTAGCTCTTTTCTTCGGGTCTTTCTTCAACTGCAATAAATGTATTATTTTGGAAACATTGATATGTATTCGAATATTCATTCGTTAAGAGCATATTCGCATAAAAAAATTCAATGTCGTTTTACGTTTTATTTTTAGAGTTAGTTTTTAAGTTTTCCTGTGGGCTTCAGGAGTCCCAGTCAGTCCGCACTTTGTATCTTTTCTGTTCCCCTTTCCCTCTCAACCAATTTGTAGTGAGAATGATCCATGCATTTTGGGTTGCTCGCTTGTACTTGGAGATGGAGAGAAGGGGAAGATTGCAGATGCGCGCAGCAGTTCTTTCTAAAACATTTAAGAACTAAAGAATGGGGACGTCAACCAGGGCTATGGTTGCCAGTTGATAGATGACATCAACTTCAATAACATACGTGAAAGGAAAGAAACCTTGGTGTATTACGTTCATTCCGTATACTACTGCAGTTGGCAATTTAGCATTTTTTCTGGTGTGTATTCTAAGTTGCCTAGCAGGTTACATTAAACTTGTGGTTACATGTCGTATGCCTTACATTGCCAACAGACTAAATAAAACTTTGTTATTTAAAGAAAAACGTATTTTTTGGGAGTAGGGGGGGATGCGGGGGTTCAGCCTAATTATGACAACTAAAATTTGAACGTATTTTTGGGAATATTTGAATATGCTTCTTCCCTATTCGTCCGACCCCTAATGTAAACATTGCTAGCGGTAGTATTTACTTACATAAGTAAGAACCAAAGACCTTTGTTTTCTTACTTACGTAAGTAAGAAACCGACGCCTTCGTTTTCGTACTTACGTAAGTAAGAAACCCACGCCTAGCCGTAGTTCTTAGTTGTAGTGGTAAGACCTCGGTTTCATTGTTGCAGCATTGTTGTAGCAGTGAGTTTGAGTTTGGTTATTGAGCAGAAAGGTCCTCCAAGCCATACGCTCATGCTACAAACTAACCTAACTAATTAACGTTTTAAAAAGCCAGCAAGTGCACATGTATACAATAAAATGCGACGTTTCGGGATTTATCATCCCGTTGTCAAGCAAAAAATATATTTTATAGCATAAGCTACAAGTCACATGTCACAAGTCACAAGTCACAAGTCACAAGTCACAAGATACACTTAAATGGTTTCCCATTTTAAAGAAAAGGTAAACGGTAAAAAAGATAAAAAGTGAAGCCCACAGTCAGCGCAAAAGCTGTACTGGGACGACCTCTCCCTAACGAAGCAGGGAAGAAGTCACTTCTTCCCTGCTTCATTAGGGAGAGGTCATCCCAGTTCAGGTTTTGCGCTGACTGTGGGCTTCACTTTTTATCTTTTTAAACGTTTTATTTTTTTACCTTTTACTGCTCTGGCTTGCTTTTCTTTAAAATGGGAAACCATTTAAGTGTATCTTGTCGACTTGTAGCTTATGCTATAAAATTTTTTTTACTTGACAACGGGATGATAAATCCCGAAACGTCGCATTTTATTGTATACATGTGAACTTGCTGGCTTTTTAAAACGTTAACTACTTTTAGTGCTTTTATTCTGTCAAGACAAACTAACCTAGACACTACTTAAACACTAACACATTATTATTAGTAGTGTGTCTTCCTGATAGAAATCTACTGCTACAACAATGGTCCAACAATGAAAGAGTTGTATAAAAGAGAATGTCGACTAAGTAGAACTAGATGGATGGAAGAAAAGGGTTAAAAGAGTATAAATAAACCTATGTTGGCCCTGATGTTGTGCGGATGAGTCCCCATCCACATTGGCCTGCCGACTGTGGCTTCGCCTACGCAGGCAATCTAAGCAAAAGGAAGTGACTAGCACAGACATTGCTGGATGTGGTCAGTTTAATGAAGCATTAAAACCGGTTTCCAAGCGTTTGCAACGTTCCCTTACTGACTATCTGGGCCACAGAATGGATGAACGAGGCAACCGTCAGTGAACGATGTTGTACACCACTATTAGGCATAATCACACACTCGGTCAGCGCTCTTATTCGTCAAATGGTGACACATTCAGCCGACGTGGACCTATTTGCCAATCTTCAAGGTGTACTTAAAAACCCACTGGAGTAAGAAAGACTGGGAATTTGCAACCATTAATGTTGAAAGTGAGGCAGAGGCAATATCTCCTTTAGCTATTGACGCTCATGCGAAAGGGCGTCCGCCCAGATATTTACCAACAATGGCTGACCTGTGCAGACGAAGACTAGCAACTGGTTTACACTGACTCTTATTCACAACAAACTGAGCATTCGGACATGACAAACCCGACCTGGATTATTGTTTTGATTTTGAGGTTGACTGCTTTTTTGGAGGGACCTCACTACGGGTTTCTAAGCAATGGAAACCACGACACGGTTTGTTTCATCATTATGAACGACAGATGGTTGACGAAGTGGCTGTTTCCGACGACATTAAAAATTCCTTCGATGCCGTGTTGAAGATTTAAAATGCAACAGTAATGGAACGTCAGACCCAGAAAACTATATCCACATGGATGGCGGCAACGTACCATCCCCAACTGACGTTACTGATGCAACGGCTCTTCGTGCAAGGGAAGAAGAACTCCTCACCGAAGCCGGGGCATCTTCGACGGCCAACTCATCCGTGGATGCCCACGGAAACACCACCACTCCCGTGCAGCCCTTCTCGGCATTGACTACAAAACTGCTAGTCGCAAGCAACTATGAAGAAGCAACTGCGATCGTTAGATGCCCGGAATTGGTTGTACGTACAAAACCAACTCCTAACAACATTAAAATGGCTTGGATGGCTTTCAGTGCTGTTCTATATTAACATGAGACTACTCAAATTGTTTCAAGCGTTCAGCTGACATGGCAGGAATCCTGCTGACATCGACATGCGAGACCTGTGGTGATTAGTGTTAACACGACACGCTTTGCTGGGTACGCGACCGCGTTTTTCACCA
>JAHWFP010073622.1:10844-45360 GCA_023313725.1 Lithobius niger | reverse complement strand
TGTTAACACGACACGCTTTGCTGGGTACGCGACCGCGTTTTTCACCAGTGCTGAAATCGGGACCTCCACCACCACAGCAGATGCTTGCCTCATCCCCATGTCCATCCACTACAAGCACTAGCATCGTGGTTGGACGATCGTGTAACTGTCGGCCGGTTGAGTCCATTTTCTGCAAAGGGAAACAGCAGGCAAACAACTTTGACAAGTCCATAGAGAACGGAAGGTCATGTTCTCCTAAAACACGATTCAAAAATACGAAAACGTTCCACAAGCGAACAAGGTTCAAAACACGGAGTGCTGCTACGGTGCTGTCCAAGATGAAACCTAGCAGCGAGGGTGCTCAACACCAAGTAGGAAGCCTCATAAATGCATAACGACACTGGGATCCATGGTTGCCAGGTTAAACGATAAGTGCTTTACTGTTAAACCATTAGAGATGATCCAAGACTTGCTGTAATCAGCATTGTGTGATGAACATTTTCCCGACGTTTTTGATTGCTTGAGGTGTAGAAGTAATAGAGAATTTTTCAGTTCAACATTCTTTAGACCGGACTCGATACAAGCGACGTACTGCTGAAACTGGATGCCGCCTGGGGGGCAAGCCATTTGTTCGGGGCGCAGAATGTTAAGACTGTTGAAGTAAGTGCCTTCCAAGCAGCGTTGTCAGGCACACCAGGATTTTATTGGTACCAGTATTTGCGTTGTTTTGTGTTTACCACTCATAATTCCCATAAAATACATTCGTACATTGTAGGTACAGCCGCATTTATCTATATATACTAATTACTCAAAATATTTGCATAACTTTCTATATTCCCAAACAGACTT
This sequence comes from Lithobius niger, assembly GCA_023313725.1. Classification (NCBI taxonomy): domain Eukaryota; kingdom Metazoa; phylum Arthropoda; class Chilopoda; order Lithobiomorpha; family Lithobiidae; genus Lithobius; species Lithobius niger. The sequence continues at coordinate 44,532 of JAHWFP010073622.1, read as the reverse complement.
TTAACAAGAGTTTTACTTGTGGGTATTGTAATCCATTTGCTATAGTGTACCGCTAGGTAAGGAGTCTATTTTTATTTTTATTAAGATAATTACAAGTTTAAAGTGTGGCAGGATGGAGCAGAAAGCATGTCCCACGTCATACGATTTTTACAGAATTTCGGTCTTGGAAACATGGGAGTTTGGTGAACGCATTTTCCTTGGACCTTACTTCATATCACATTTTAAGTTGTGAAATTGGGGAATATCGGATTGTATGCTTGAGTGTTGACCAGGTTGTTGGGGCACTTTGGATGTGGACTGAGTGTTATTGAATTTTGCTGTGATTTTGGGTTGCCTAGCAGGGGATTGTCGTAAAAGGTATCAAGTTTTGTGGATTCCTCTGTCGGGTAGCTGACCAAAGAAATAGTTTTGATATTTTTAATAATTCGTGGTAAATTGGAAAGTTTCGATGGTTGTTTGGTTACGAATCGTGTGTAGGGGTAGTATACCCTGGAATGAAATGAGGTTCTCTTTTTAATGTACGATACAATATTACAAATCATATAATAATATAATAATAAATTTCCGACAGTTAGTGGAAGGATAACAAGGGCTTTGGGCCTCTAGTACTGCTCCTGTGGGGGGAAGATTTCCATATGTTTATGGTTTTGATGGTTTTATGCAGTACTTCCGGTTGGTCGTTTCAGGAACTGATCTAACCATTCGGTATGTAACAGTCTTCGGTTACCGAGGTCGCGCTTACTGTCTCCTCGCCCAGGGCATTCCAGATTGGGATAACCCTAACCGAAAACAAATTTTGCCGGCAATCCAAGCATGAATTGGAGCTGTAAGTTTCCAACTATGGCCCCGAGTGCAAATTAGATTAGTCGCGAAGTCAAAAAATAAGTCCACAGAGAATTTTGTATGTCAGGATTAGGTCGGATCTCGTTCTTCGCAATTCCAACAGCTCAAGACCTGTCCTTGTAAGGCGCTCCCCATAACTAATGTCACGAAGGCCAGCTATACCCTTCGTAAACTTGCACTGAAAACGCTCTACGAGGACTATGTTTCTAGGCAGAAAGGGGACCAGACAGGAGTTGCGTACTCAAGGAGGGGACGCACAAAGACCTTAAAGGTCAAGATTTTTGTCAAGCAGTCTCCAGACGAAAAGCACCTATTCACAGTAGCAGACCGTTGGGAAGCAGCCAAGGATGCTTCCATATATATTTCATATGGTTTGGCAGTGCTATACTACAAGCTGGGGCAGGGACAGTTCCTGACGCTAGAGCGTGCTGAGAACACGACCAGATCGAGCTCGACCATGTATTAGCATTGAATTCAATGGGAATGATGTGATACTGTCTACTTTCGAGACGTTGTTATGGCTACGTAAAACAAAGAAAATAATTTTAACAATAAAGAAAGATAATTTATGGTTGCTCTCATAACATAGTGAAGTGAAAAATGTTTACTCCAGAAGAAATATATTTAAAAACGATTTAGAAACACGGATTGCAACTCAACGCATAATTCACATTCTAGCCTATTGGTTGCTGGGCAACAACAAATAATGCAGGCAAGCCATCCAATTTATGATTATGAAATGTTGAATGAAACACGTTTAATTTTATTTAATTAGTACAAATAAATAAAATAATACGACATAAGTCACACGTGTCGGAAATTAACCACAAACTCACACAAAAAACTGTTGGACTCGCGAACTTTTAAATCGAGAGAAGCCATCTCGTGATTTCGGCAGTTCTATTCCTAGATTAACCCTGGATTAAATCCTGGTATAAATGGTAAAAAAACCGTAGTTAGTACATTGATAGTGTTAGTTGTCATGTGTCTGCGTGCATTTCAATGCGACTGCTCGTTTGTCAACATCCATAGAAGAACTAACCAGTGAAAAGTGATACTCCAATCAACACTGTTTTTTGTCAACTGCCAATTATTATGTTAACTATCTCGTATCCAGACGTTAATATTGCACGAATCTTCTTTAAAGGAATTTGTTCTGTTGACAAATGTTTTGAATTCTAGAACGAAAATAGCGATCGGCGCATCGTTTTCCTTCTCACCACCGTATAATTACTTTAATTTTCGGTGGCGCCATCGAGTGAGCGGAACTGGCAGAGGCCCAGATAATAACATTGCCAACAGCGTGTATTACCCAACCATGGTGGAATTAATCTTGCCTTTGCACAATGATGAGAAGACTTCAGGTTGCTGGAAAACCAGACCCCCAAATCCCGGACCTCGAACATCACAGGAAGCTGCAATTGATCAAGAAAGTAATTACAACCAGTGTTGAGGTTACCGACATGGAAAGAGTGACATCAGGATCGACAGAGGGAGTTACGAGGCTGAGTGGTCAACGGTCTGGTGACCGTTGACCACTCAGCCACGCAACGGTTCTGTGCCTCCAGATCAGGGGTACGAGTTACTGAAAAGTTTTCAGCTCCAAGTTTCAGACCATCAGCAAACTTAAAACCGTATGTAGATTCGCTCGAGAGTTTCAAGTCATTTAAATAAATAAGGAAGAGAAACGGGCCCAAGACTGACCTCTGTGGGGCACCAGAAGGGACTGGTACCCAGGGTGACGGTGTAATCTCAACAAGTACGATCTGCCAAGAAAGCAGCCAGCCAAATATTTAACTTCCCCATAACACCACAGCCCTCAACTTTAAGTAGGCATTTACGATGGATTACTGATTGAAAGGCCTTCTTAAAATCAAAGTAAAATAACGTCAAATGAGATATCTTCATCAAGTGCACAAGGATGCCAGCAATTGATGAGTAGCTGAACAATAAAAAACTTCGAAAGCGGATATCTAATAACCCAAGCTAACTCCTTGAATAGGAAAGCAGAAAGACCAGCAGAAAGGCCGCAGGACCTACGAGGTTAGAGTTTATTAATGGTTTTAAAGACCTTGTTGGGTGAGAACGAAACCTGTGTTCATACAATGGATTGGTCAGGTAGCTATCGTTCAGGTGTTATGGTTCCGTCATCATCAACAATTGAATTAAATACAAAAGTATCACTGAGTATTTTCGCTTGTTCCTTATTATCAGTATGGAAGGAGTTTCCAACTTTAAAAGGTGGCAGTGCGTGTGATGAGGAGTTCAGTTTGCGATACAGTTTTAAACAGTGATGATGGATTGACCTCATGAATCGCCGTCACTTCCTGTGACTTGGGCCAAAATTCCGTCAAGATGGAATAATTTTTTCGAGCCGTGTTATAAGCTAACAAAGTTGCATGACGCTGGTTAGATTTGCAAGTATGCCTAAGTTTCAGTTTGAGTCTACATATATTAGCAATATGTCCCGCACATCCTAATACCCAATTTTTAAAGGCAGAGGTTCACCACGGCAATACTCTATGTGACCTGACAGAATCTGCAAAAAGCAGTTCCAGGCCTGTTCAATATGTGGATGTACTGCAAAGATGAGCTCATGTTTGCTACATTCGCAAGGGATTCCTTTAGCCTAGGAGGTTTTGAAGTGGGGGTACCTGAAACAATAGTTTTGGTACCTGAAGCTGTTGGATCAGACCACTTAGCTTGAACTCCAAAGAGTGTGTCCGATGGATTGGTCCTCCGTTTTGTTTTGTGTATTGCTAACTTTGTCGGATAAGGCTGGACTCTTCAGCTTTTTTCTACCTGAGCCGAACCCGACTAGATCATTAAATGAAACTGGCCAATACCAAATCCTGTTCCCGATTATCGATACCAAATGCCGATAACCGATCCCAGTTCCCACTTAACCGAACCTACTCTTGGCTCGTGACTCTTGTCACCCTGATGGCTCCTCAACCCCACGTCTGATTCCGCTTATATTTTTGCTAAAAATTCTCCAGGCACCCGTGCTGCGACATGGTTTGGATAGTTGTGATTTTTGGCGTGATGCGTGGTCTAAGATTACATTGAAGTACGATCATTGCAGATCTATGCTCCAAATAAGTAATTTTTCTTTTGTTCAAAGAAGACAAAAAAGAACACTTTCCTTGGAATTCTGATCGGGCTAACGATATGAAAAGCAACATTCACTATGCTAGACAATGTGCACAAAAAGCAATGGATTAACACTTAAGTACTAAGAGCAATGTCCGGTTGGAGATGTGGAAAAGAAGGGGTGTGGCAGGCAGGAATTGAGGCAGACGCAATTGCTTTACGATTCAGGAGGCTCGAAGGGGTGAGGTGGAAGAAAGAGGGAGATGAAGAAACACTGGGTTCAGCTACAGGCTGATGTTGCACCCAGACCAAACCAGTATATCATCATCACCATCATATATATATTAACAGCCTACCAGCCGAACTTTTGCGAATTTTGTTCCTGCATCTCCTCCGTTAATATTTAGTGTGTTATGGTACGCATCGGACATCTAACGTGGTGTATACACATGACAAACACAACCACACGTTTATTATGCCCATCCAGAGGTAACATTTTGGACAGATTTTTTCTCTGCAATTTTAACAAGATAAACACGAGACGGCTAGAGGGAAGAAGGGTTTAGAGTGGTAAGGGAGCAAAGCGAACGAAAATCAGCATTTGTTAGCCATCATACAAAAAAATTATGAATAAAGGAACTCAATTTTGACGAAGCATGGACAAACACATAAGAGGTGGGTTGCGCCACTGCAGGAAGCCTAACTGGAAATACGCAGTTGTTAACAATCCACATTATAGAAATTCTGCTTCACCACACTGTCCCTGCAGACAAGAAGGCAAGAGGGAAGAAGGTTTTATGGTGGTAACAGAGACGTGCTGACTGAGTGAGCAAAGTAAACCAAAATCAGCGTTTGCTAGCCAGTATGTGCAAAATAGTGATTAAAGTATCGTACTTTGATGAAGCGTGGACATACGCACGAAAAAAAGCCATACGCATATTACACCAGTCCGGAGGACAGGCTTCCTCTCTTTTTAATTTATTCCTATTATGAATTCCCTCACTTGATGTGAACACCCATAAGAGTTCAGGTCGGATGACATTTGTCAAGTCAAGGCAAACCATCATCTGAGAAGTCCTTGCCCACAAACTACCTACTAAACTTTACATTAATCCATATTTTTTGCAGGTGAAGCTGACCAATGTGATGATATCAACGCTTCCTGGTATGAGATCTGGAAACTTGAACCAAATATCCAGAGAGAGTGTGTTCGCATACGAAGTTGCCGCTGGGAGTGCAGTGGATACAGTGAAAGAAGAGGCCCCCAGTGTCACTGTGTTTCAAAAAGACATGGCTAGATGGCACTACACGGTTAAGGAAAACAGTTAACTTCCTTACATACAAGTTGTAATGCTCAATAAAAATAAACACTTATATCGATTGTTTGCATCACTTTGCATCGATTTTGTAGTCTATGAACAGTTTTTTGTGTAACAGACACAGGACGTCTTTCAACCGAATGGGGGCTAGCCCTTTTGACATCAACTTATTTGTTACATAGCCACACACTGGGCTTTGCTGTACTGTCCGGATGCAATGACGGGTTTTTGTTTATACGTTTTAATAAGTTAGATAAATCTTGAGCTAATACCACTGAGTATATCCCGCTTGCTATCATTGTGTTAGGTAGAGGAGCCGTGTATAAGCGACCCAGTTGTGGTATAGTCACTCAATTATACACCGGCGTATAATACTTGGGTGATTATACCCAGACGACATTAAAAATTCCTTCAATGCCGTTTCGACGATTTAAAATGCAACTGTAATAGAACGTCAGACCCAGCAAACTATATGTACATGGATGGCGGCAACGTACCAGCCCTAACTGACATTACTGATGCAACGGCTGTTCGTGCAAGGGAAGAAGAACTCCTCACCGAAGCCGGGGCATCTTCGACGGCCAACTCAGCCGTGGATGCCCACGGAAACACCACCACTCCCGTGCAGCCCTTCTCGGCATTGACTACAAAACTGCTGGTCGCAAGCAACCCTGATGGAGCAACTGCGATCGTTAGATGCCCGGAATTGGTTGTACGTACAAAACCAACTCCAAAATACATTAAAATGGCTCGGATGGCTTTCAGTGATTTTCTAGATTAGCTCGAACTGCAAGCGACTACTCAAATTGTTTCAAGCGTTCAGCTGACATGGCAGGAATCCTGCTGACATCAACATGCGAGACCTGCGGTGATTAGTGTTAACACGACACGCTTTGCCGGGTACGCGGCGGCATTTTTCACCAGTGCTGAAATCGGGGCCTCCACCACCACAGCAGATGCTTGCCTCATCCCCATGTCCATCCACTACAAGCACTAGCATCGTGGTTGGACGATCGTGTAACTGTCGGCCGGTTGAGTCCATTTTCTGCAAAGGGAAACAGCAGGCAAACAACTTTGACAAGTCCATAGAGAACGGAAGGTCATGTTATCCTAAAACACGATTCAAAAATACGAAAACGTTCCACAAACGAACAAGGTTCAAAACACGGAGTGCTGCTACGGTGCTGTCCAAGAAGAAACATAGCAGCGAGAGTGCTCAACACCAGGTGGGAAGCCACCTAAATGCATACCGACACAGTGATCCGTGGCCGCCTGCTTACACAATAAGTGTTTTACTGTTAAACCATAACGATCAACATTGTGTGATGAATATTTTCACGACGTTTTTGTTTGCTTGAGGTGTAGAAGAAATAGTGAATTTTTCAGTACAATATTCTTTAGACCGGAATCGATACAAGCTACGTACCGCCGAAACTGGATGCCGCCTTGGGGGCAAGCCGTTTGTGTGGGGTACAGAATGTTAAGCCTATTGAAGTGATCCATGGGGCTTGTGTGCCTTCCAAGCAGCGTTGTCAGGCACACCAGTATTTACGTTATTTTGTGTTTACCACTCACAATTCCCTTAAAATACATTCGGACATTATACATAGGTACAGCCGCATTTAACTTTATATACTAATTACTCAAAATATTTGCATAACTTTCTATATTCCCAAGTTACTATTAACAACAAATTTGCTTATGGGCATTATTATCCGTTTGCTATAGTGTACCGCTAGGTAAGGAGTCTATTTTTTTTTATTAAGATATTTAAAAGGTTTAAAGTGTGGCAAGATAGAGCAGAAAGCACGTCCCACGTCATACGATTTTTACAGAATTTCGGTGTTGGGAACATGGGAGTTTGGTGAACGCATTTAACTTGAACCTTACTTCATGTAACATTTTAAGTTGTGAAATTGGGGAAAATCGGATTGTATTCTTGAGTTTTGACTAGGTTGTTGGGGCATTTTAGATGTGGACTGAGGTTGTTGAATTTTGCTGTGATTTTGGGTTGCCTAGCAGGGGATTGTCGTAAAAGGTATTCAGCTTTGTGGGTTCCTCTGTGGGGTAGCTGACCAAATAAATAGTTTTGATTTTTTTTAATAACTCGTGGTAAATTTAAAAGTTACGAGGGTTGTTTAGTTACGAACCGAATGTAGGGGTAGTATCCTCTGGAATGAAATGAGGTTCTCTTCTTTTTGATGTAGGATACAATATTACAAATCATATAATAATATAAAAATCAATTTCCCACAGTTAGTGGAAGGATAACAGAAGGGCTTTGGGCCTCTAATAATGCTCCTGTGGAGGAAAGATTTCGATATGTTTATGGTTTTGATGGTTTTATGCAGTACTTCCGGTTGGTCGTTTCAGGAACTGATCTAACCGCTCGGTATGGAACAGTCTTCGGAACCCGGATACAGAGGCCGCGCTTACTGTCTCCTCGCCCAGGGCATTCCAGATTGGGATAACCCTAACCGAAAAAAAATTTTGCCGGCAATCCAAGCGTGAATTGGAGCTGTAAGTTTCCAGCTATGGCCCCGAGTGCAAATTAGATTAGTCGCGAAGTCAAAAAATAAGTCCACAGAGAATTTTATATGTCAGGATTAGGTCGAATCTCGTTCTTCGCAATTCCAACAGCTCAAGACCTGTCCTTGTAAGGCGCTCCCCATAACTAATGTCACGAAGGCCAGCTATACCCTTCGTAAACTTGCGCTGAACACTCTCAATGAGGTCTATGTTTCTAGCCAGAAAGGGGGACCAGACTGGAGATGCGTACTCGAGGAGCGGACGCACAAAGACCTTAGAGGCCCAGATCTTTGTCAAGCACTCTCCAGCACCTATTTTTCAAGCACCTATTCACAATAGCAGGTCGTTGGTAAGCAGCTGCGCAGACCTTTGCCAAGGATGCTTCCGTATATATATATCATACGTTTCGGCAGTGCTATACTACGAGCTTGGGGCAGGGATAGTTCCTGACGCTAGAGCGCGCTGCGAACACGATCGGATCGAGATCGTCCATGTATTTTGCATTGAATTGAATGGGAACTAACAGAGTCGCTCGTTTCGCTCGCTTATTCCGCCGCGTGTCACTGCGCTCGAGAAGATTTCTTGTTGCAACTCATATGTTGCTGACAGACATTCCCAGCGTAAATTATCAAACAAATTAAATTTTCAAGGAAGTGATCCGAATAGTGTACGCGCTTTTCTTAGCGCAAAAAACGTGTTTTTCTTAGTGATTATTTCAACGCAAACTAATTGCAAATGTTGCTCACAGTTCGTTCGTCATGTTCCTCAGCAAATCTACATTTCACCTACATCATTCCAAACATACGATTTGTTTGTTTGCGCGTTTGTACGTCTTCTCTTCCAGAAGTAATCCCCTACGAGGGTGAGAGATGAAAGATTGACAGGGCAAAGCGAAACACACATTGAAAAGGTTTAGTTTACGTGGAAATAGCTCGCTTGGCTCGTTCAATCCACGCACCTCCGTGCTTCAGAAACACGAATGCTTGACACCGTTTAAAAACCAAATGTATTGTTTTGATTTTTCCATGCATGAAGTCAGTTAATACAAAACCAATTTTAAGATGTATATGTGGTGTGTTGCAAAGTACGTCGTCCTTTTAGGTTATTTTTTCCGTGCATCCTTTTCCAGATCATTTCGCTTCGCTCGAAGAGGTTTGCATGAACAAACTATGACGTCATGAACAAACATCATGGGTTTTTTCGCGTATATGAGGGTCATAACATAAAGTTACAGTGATGAAAATAGGCCTATACTGAGCACAATTTAATTATCTTTCGTTTTGGACCTACTCCCATCTTCGTAGGCGATTTGGCTCCAGAGGAGTAGACGTACAAACACACACGCACATCGTACGTACTTAATGAAGTAGATATTGTGATACGGTCTAGTTTAGAGACGTTGTTATGGTTACGTAAAACAAATAAAATAATTTTAACAAAGAAGAAAGATAATTTATGTTTCCTTTTATAACTTAGCGAAGTGAAAAAATGTTTACGCCAGTAGAAGTATTTTTAAAAGCGATTAAAAAACAAGGTTTGCAACTCAAATTCTTTCCTACTGGTTGCTAGGCAACAACAAGTAACGCAGGCGAGCCATCCAATTTATGATTATAAAATGTTGAATTAAACACTTTTAATTGTGTTTAATTAGTACAAATAAAGTTAAATAAGACGACTTTAATCCCACGTGTCGAAAATTAACCACAAACTCACACGAAAAACTGTTGGACACGCGAACTGTTAAATCGAGAGAAGCCATCTCGTGATTTCGGCAGTTCTATTACTTTCGACAATCAAAGCGTGGCGAGGCGAAACCTGTTTACAATTAAATTAACACGTGTCCACGAAGCGTGTGTAAATCCTGGATTTACGGGAAGAAAAACGTAGTTAATACATTGATAGTGTTAGTTGTCAGATGTGTGCATGCATTTCAATGAGATTGCTCGTTTGTTGACATAAATAGAAGAACTAACCGGTGGAAAGTGATGCTCCAAATTACCAATGTTTTTTGTCAACTGCCGATTATTTTGTGATCTTTCTCGTATCCAGACGTTAATGTTGCACGAATCTTCTCTAAAGGAATTTGTTCTGTTGACAAACGATTTGAATTCCAGCACGAAAATAGAGATCGGTTTTTTTTCTCACCGCCGTACTAATTTGGCGCTGCCGCTTACTTTAATTTCTGGTGGCGCCATCGAGTGAGCGGAACTGGCGGAGGCCCAGGTAATAGCACTGCAAACAGCATGTATTGCCAAACCGTGGTGGAATTAATCTTGCCTTTGCACAATGAAGAGTTGACTTTGGGTTGCTGGAAAACCAGACCCATTAAACCCGGACCTCGGACATCACAGGAGGCTGCGATTGGTCACGAAAGTAATTACAACCAGTGTTGAGGTTACCGACACGGAAAGAGTGGCACTTCAGGATCTAGAGAGGGAGTTGCCAGACCGTTAACTATTCAGCCACGCAACGAATTTGTGCCTTCTGGTCAAGGGAACGAGTTGCTAAAAAGTTTTCAACTCCATGTTTCAGACCATCAGGGAACTTAAAACTGTATGTAGATTCGCTAGAGAGCTTCAAGTCATTTAAATAAATAAGGAAGAGAAGTGGCCCCAAGTCTGACCCCTGTGGGACACCACAAGGGACTGGTACCCAGGTTGACGGTGTATTCTCAACAAGTACCCTCTGGGTACGATCTGCCAAGAAAGCAGCCAGCCAGATATTTAACTCCTCCATAATACCACAGCCCTCAACTATAAGAAGAAATTTGCCATGGATTACTGGATTAACATGGATTAAAATCAAAGTATATTACGTCGGATGAGATACCTTCATCAAGTGCACAGGTCCATCGATGTAGGACTGCCAGCAATTGATCAGTAGCTGACCTATGTGAAACGAACCCAAACTGGTCTTGTGCAATTACGGAATAAACGTTAAAAAAAACTAATCAGAGTATATCACGTATTATTGATGATTTTACAGGCCGCACACGTCAAAGCAATTGGCCTGTAGTTAAGTGGATTCGATGGGGAACCCGTCTTGAAAACCATAACCACATGCACGGTACTCCTTACTCTATGGAACATACCCTGTGTATAAGAACAAGAAAAGAGCTTCGAAAGCGGATATCTAATAACCCAAGCTCAGTCCTTGAATAGGAAAGCAGAAAGGCCGCAGGACCTACTAGGTTTGAGTTTATTAATGGCCTTAAAGACCTTGTTAGGTGAGAACGAAACCTGTGGGCATACAATGGATTGGTCAGTCAGATAGCTGTCGTTCAGGTGTTATGGTTCTGTCATCACCAACAATTGAATTAGATGCAAAAGTGTCACCGAGTATTTTCGCTTTTTCCTTATTATTTGTAAGGAAGGAGTTTCTATTTTTAAAAGGTGGCAATGTGCGTGATGAGGAGTTCAGTTTGCGATACAGTTTAAACAGTGATGATGGATTGCCCTCGCAAATCGCTGCGACTTCCTGTGACTTGAGCCAAGTTACCGTCAAGATGGCATAATTTTTTTGAACCGTGTTATACGCTAACAAAGTTGCAGGACACTGGTTAGCTTTGTAAGTATGCCAAGGTTTCAGTTTGAGTCTACATATTTTAGTAATATGTCCCGGTACATTCTAATACCCAATTTTTAAAGACAGAGGTTCACCGCGGCCATGCTCAATGTGACCTGACAGAATCTGAAAAAAGCAGTTCCAGGCCTGTTCAATATGTGGATGTACTGCAAAGATGAGCTCATCCCATGCTACATTGGCAAGGGTTTTTCCTTAACTTAGGGGGTTCTGCAGTGGGGGTACCTGAACCAATAGCTTTGGAACTTGAAGCTGTTGGATCAGACCACTTAGGTTGATCTCCAAAGAGTGTGTCCGATGGATTGGTCCTCTGTTTTGTTTTGTGTATTGCTAACTTTGTCGCATAAAGCTGGACTCTTCAGCTTTTTTCTTCCTGAGCCGATCCCGACCAGATCATTACATGAAACTGGCCAATATCAAATCCTGATCCCGATTACCGATACCAAATTCCGATAACCGAACCCAGTTCAAACTTAACAGTACCCGCTCTTGGCTCATGGCCTATTTTGTCTCCCTGATGGCTCCTCAACCCCATGTCCGATTCCGCATTTTTTTTTGCTAAAAATTCTCCAGGCACCCGTTCTGCGACATGCAAAGTAGGTAGATAGTCGTTGTGGTTTTTGCGTGATACGTGGTCGAAGATTACAATGAAGTGTGATCACTGCAGAGCTAGGCTCCAAATAGGTAATTTTTCTTTTGCTCAAAGAAGACAAAAAAGAAACACCTTCCTTGGAATTGTGATCGGGCTAACGATATGAAACATAACATTCACTGTGCCAGACAAAGTGCGCCAAAAAGCAATGAATTAACACAAGGTTGGGGATGAACACTTAAGTAATAAGAGCAGTGCCCGGTTGGAGATGCGGAGGGGGGGGGGTGTGGCAGGTAGGGATGGAGGCAGACGCAATTGCTTTACGATTGGGGAGGCTTGAAGGCTTGAGGTGGGAGAAAGAGGGAGCTAAAGAATCACTAGCTTCAGATAGACAGGCAGATGTTACACCCAGACCAAACCAGTATATCATCATCATCATCATCATCATTTATGTATCTAGACACACGCTAGTGTGTCGCGCCAAGTTACGCAACAAACATCACAACAAACATCACATCAATTCAATTGTCGAGATTGTAAACCATTGTAGCGCGATGCCATAGCGTCAGTGTCTTATATCTTGAAGAGTAGTTGGGCACATTTCGGGTACTTGGGAAAAAATAATAATGCGGAACAAAAGCTTAGATTTCTTTGAAATCAAGAGCAATGACCCATCTTACAAAAATTAACCCGTGTAGGAATGCCAGCTAAGCTGCTTCTACTGCAAAATCAGACGGTCAACGTTTAAAATGTGTTACTACTAGCTAGTCCGCTCATCTCCATAGGGAGAATATTCATCGATACCGAGAACCGAGATACCGGAAAGGCTTCCAGCTATGAGATTGGACGAATGGCTGCAGTACGATACGAACTGCGTACCTTTTATCGGTTGTAGCCTGGGGACGTAACGGGGATGGCGTGGGAAGGGCACTTCAGTACGAAAATATTGTTATAACCATTGTTAGTATTGTAGACATCGTCTCTCATTGGACGGCCAAACTTCGGACAATGAGAATGTATATACTGACGTGCGTGCCTAGACACACACTAGTGTATCACGATAAATCTGAACAACGTTGTAACGAAATTGTATTCACGTCCAATTCACGCAAAATAAACCAACTGTAAAAACAAAGCAAAATAAACAAATCCAAAAATTGGTAAAGTGGCCACCAAGTTGAGAGTGGTTCAGCCCTTCGAAGGCGTTATATCAACACACCAAATATAACTAAATAAAACAAACTACAACAAAATTAAAACCAAACCAAAAACCTATAAAGAGGTGACCAAGATGAGAATGGTTCGGCCTATAGGCACTTAATTACACATCTGCACGGTAGTGGAGTTAAATCAATACACAATTAAAAAAAAAAGTGATATCATATCAAAAACCAAAACTGGTAAAAGGGGCTGCCAAGTTCCGAATGGTTCGGCCCTTCAAAGGAGTGATATCTACGCACCAAAACATTCGCCAAGTTAATCGCACCGAATACTACTTTGGACGTTAAATGAAAACTTGAACATTTTTACCGAAAGTAGCAATGTTCTAGTTTTCATTTAACCTTCGAACTATTGGTCTGTGCGATTAACTTGGCGAATGTTTTGGTGCGTAGACATCACTCCTTTGACGGGCCGAACCATTCGGAACTTGGCGGCCCCTGTTACCAGTTTTGGTTTTTGATATGATTAGAAGCCTACCGGCTGAACTTTTGCGAATTTTGTTCCTGCATCTCCTCCGTTAATATTTGGTGTGTGATGGTGTGCATGGTGCCTATGGACATGTAACGTGGTGTATCCACATGACAAACAACACAGCACGTTTATTACGCCCGTCCAGAGTTATTCAAAGTGCCATTTCGGACATGTTTTTTCTTTGCAATTTTAACAAGAAAAACACGAGAAGAAAGCAAGGGGAAGTAGGATGCCAAACCAGGAATCAGCATTAGTTTACAGTACATGTTGTAGAAATTCGGTGGCTGTCACTGCACGCAAGACGGCAAGAGGGAAGAAGGATTTACAGTGATAAGGGAGATGGGCTTATCAGCGTTTGTTAGCTATTATACAAAAAAATTATGAATAAAGGAATTCAATTTTGACGAGCATGGACACACACACACATGATAGGTGGGTTGCACCACTGCAGGAAGCCAAACTGGAAATATGCAGTTGTTCACAATCCCTGTTATAGAAACTCCGCGTCACCACGCTGTCACTGCAGGCAAGAGGGAAGAAGGTTTTACGGCGGTAACGGAGACATGCTGATTGAGTGAGCGAAGTGAACCAAAATCAGCATTTGTTAACCAATACGTGCAAAATAGTTTTTAAAGTATCATACTCTGATGAAGCATGGACATACGCACGACAAAAAAAAAAAAAAAAAAAACACATGCATGTTACAACCGTCTTGAGGACGGGCTTCCTCGAGTTTTAATTTATTTTTATTATGAACTAGAGGAAGCCCGTGCGTTGAACGGGGCCGGTCACATTTCCCGGGACACGTTTCCCGGGACGTTTTTCCCGGCACTCTTCCCGAAGACTTGTTAGATTGATCGACCACTCATGCCCGGCCCCTTTTTGGCTGGACGTAGAGTGGGATGGTTCATTTTCAATGCGGGCGCGAGGAGGGGAGAAGTGGTTTTCCTTTAGGCCGTCCTTTTCCTTTTCGTTTTACCGGTATCCGATATTATTATACAGATTCCCTGACTTGATGTGAACACCCATAAGAGTTCAAGTCGGATGACATTGGTCGAGTCAGGGGAAGCCATCTTCTAAGAAGTTCTTGCCCACAAACTAACTATTAAGCTTTACATTAATCCATAATTTTTTGCAGGTGAAGCTGACCAATGTGATGATATCAACGCCTCCTGGTATGAGATCTGGAAATTTGAACCAAATATCCAGAGAGAGTGTGTTCACATACGAATTTGCCGCTGGCATTGCACTGGATACAGTGAAAGAAGAGGCCCCCAGTGTCGTTGTGTTTCAAAAAGACAGTATGGCTGGATGACGCTACATGGTTAAGGGAAACAGTTAGCCTCCTATGCTCAATAAAAATAAACACTTAAATCGATTGTTGGCGCATCACTTTGCATCGTATTTGCAGTCTATGCACAGTTTTTTTGTTTAACAGGCACAGGACGTCTTCCAAGCGAATAGGGGCTAGTCCGCTTAACATCAACTTATTTGTTACGTGGCCACACACTGGGCTTTGCTGTACTGTCCGGATGCAATGACGGGTTTTTGTTTATACGTTTTAATAAGTTGGATTACCTTGAGCTAATACCACTGAGTATATCCCGCTTCCTATCATGGCCTAGTGTGGTATAATCACCCAATTACAAACCGGGATATAATAATTGGGTGATTATACCCCGAGTCCTTTTCGTTGTACGCATGCACAAGTTACCGAGCTAAGCTTAAAACAGACGCCAACTGCCAGGTTAGCCCAGTCAAATTAGATCAAATGCTCGGAATAATTCACAATAAGCTGATTTTTTTGGCACAGATGTTCGTAGTGACACCACGTTCAACATACTAAAAGTCCTCAGCTCTCCGCATTTAGCTAACGTCACCATCTTGGAAACATGGCACCCAATATCTGTTATTTCAGTATATCTCGGTAACGGTTGCTCGGGCATGAAAATATGTTCTGTGCAAAAATGTTAAGCATAAAATTTTCTACATAAAATGTTCTATTCATTTTTTTCGTAGATTCAATGACTCAACCAATAAATGGTGTAGAAGAATGTTGAGCTTATGCCGCCATCTTGGAAATCTGCATCCACAAGCTGTTTTTGTCAATCTATCACGGAAACGGCTGAATTAAATAAGTTAAAATATGTTTAAAATATGTTAAATCCTTAGGTTCTATTCGTTTTTTTAAACGGAGTCAATGATTCAGCGACTAAATGGTGTCAAAGAGGCCATGTGTGTGGCCCTCATTGCTCCCAAAGTACATTAAACTTCATATAGTTGGATGGCTTGGGAACCAAAATTGCTGGAATTTTTCACTTTTTGTGAAAAGTATGAATGCATATGAAGAGTAACTGGAAAAAAATAGCTATGATAGCAAGTTCAAAAAAAAAAACCCTGGGGAAAATGGAAGGGGTATTTACCCCACAAAACGGTAGTTAGGGATTTTAGTGTACAAAGTGTTCTTGAGAGTCCTCTAATAGCCGAAATGGATATGATTAGGATTTTCTTAAAGGTAAGAATCTATTCTTTCCATCAATCATAACCAAAACTGTTTAACTTTGATAGCGACCGTCCTACGCCCATTTAAAGGTATGACGGTATGACAGCAGAGAAAACGTATGCTGATTTTCGAATTCAAAGTGCTCTAGCGAACCCTCTAATATCCAGAAACGGACATGCTTAGAATTTCCTGAAAGGTAGGGATATATTCTTTCCATCAATCCTAACCGAAATTGTTTAGGTACAAGTAAATATATGAGCATTCTAATTACACTTTGAAATTCAAAATAGCCGCTACACTAATTACAGCTACATCTTAAAATAGGCATAGGACGGTCCCTATCTAAGTTAAACAATGTCGGTTAGGATTGATGGAAAGAATAGATCCCCACCTTTAAGAAAGCACTAAGCATGTCGTTTTCGGGCTATGACATAGCTCGCAAGAGCACTTTGATTTCGAAAGTCAACATACGATTTTGCCGCTACGCTTTTACCTCTTCACCTTTAAATCGGCGTATAACGGCACGAATCTATCTTGAACAATTACGGTTAGGACGATGGAAAGAATAGATCCCCAGTGTTCTGAAAATCCTAAGCATATCCATTTTAGGCTATTAGAGGGCTTGCAAGAACACTTTGACTTCAAAAATCAACGTAGGCTTTCGCTGCTGTCCCATTACCTCTTCACCTTTAAATGTGCGTACGACGGACCCTACCAAAATTTAATAATTTCGGTTAGAATTGATGGAAAGAATCGATTCTCGCCTTTCAAAAAATTCACACATGAGCACTTTGAATTTGAAAATCAACAAACGCTTTCGCTGTCACACCATTCCCTTTTCACCGTTCACTAGGCATAGGTTGTTCCCTCTCTAAGCTACACAATTTCGGGTAGAAATGTTGGAAAGAATAGATCCCCACCTTTCAGAAAATTCTGAACATGTCTAGTTCGACTTCTTAGAGGATTAGCAAGAATACTTTGAACACGAAAATCACTATAACTACCGTTTTCGGTGGGGTTAATCACCGCCTCCACCTCCCCATGGGGTTTTTGAACTTGCTATCATATTTTTTTCCAGTTACTCCTCATATGCGTTCATGTTTTTCTCAGAAAGTTATAAATTCCATCAATTTTGGGCCCCAAGCCATCCAATTATATAAAGTGTACTTTACCTTGGATGCAATGGGGCCACATACGTTAGCAACATTATTTGCTGAATTATTAACTAAGTTTAAAAAAAAAACAATTTGAACCTTTTTTTGTATACAATTCCATGCTCCACAATTTCGGATTAAACATAATTTCTGCAGCCGTGTCCGTTACGGATTGACAAAAACCGATCGGGGGGGGCCCCCCCCACACAGGTTTCCAAGATGGCGGCAAAAGCTCAACAATCTTCTACAGCGTTTATTGGCTGAATCATTGAATCTAAGAAACAAAATGAATAGAACATTTTTTGTAGAAAATGTCATGCTCTACATTTTTGGACAGAACGTATTTTCATGCCCGAAAATACCGTTACCCTGATATATTGAAAAAAACTGCTAACCAGCACCATGTTTCCAATATGGCGGCGTTAGCTGAACACGGACAGCTTAGGACTTTTAGTACGAACCTAAGACCATTACGAACGTCTGTTGCAAAAAGTAGCTAATTATGAATTATTCCGCGATTCGGCCTAAATTTGGTTTAATTTGACTGGGTTAGTTAACATCCCCGGCTTTTGAGTCGTATATATATACCAGCAGGAAAATTCGACGTATTCATTACGATTTTCTTATTTTAAGATTACACTTCGTAAATTTTTAGGCTGCTATCTTATGACTTTTCTCTGACGATGTACTGGCATAAATAGTTTTAATTTTTACCGTATTAGTCTTTTAGATTTTCGACCTCATGGTAATTATTAGCAAACAATTAAAAATTAGTACTGGCAAACGCCCAGAGCCATCTCTCGGTAGATTTCAGAAATGCGTGATTGATGTGGCGCAATTAACGGGAAGAAGTCGCCGATGCAGCATCGCCTATAACTTCTCCTTGGTGACAAATAATTTTATTAGTATTAAAAAACGCCTAAGCGCATAAAATACGGATGTAAGCCTTAAAAGCCCTAAAGGAACAGATATTAGAAAAACGACATGTAAGCCATCAGCGTCGCACTAATACGTGTAAAAGAATCTCCAGCGACCCAAAAAACAAGCTGGAGCTTCTTTTACGCGTATTAGTGCGACGCTGATGGCTTACATGTCTTTTTTCTAATATCTGTTGCTTTAGGGCCTTAAGTTTTTTAAGGTTTACATCCGTATTTTATACGCTTAGGCGTTTTTTAATACTAATATCCCGTATTTTTTTCTTGTTTTAGCAAGAATAACACAGAAAAGAACACTGTAATCACCTTCAAATAACTGTTATAAGAGAGTCTTTTCCATGGCTGATTCGTTTTATACTGCTAACAGTGACTTTTGCACCCAATTTCATGTTTTAGGTTGATCTATAAGAATTTGTTGCCCAAACTCCTGGGAGGCATCACGAGGAGGTTCTGGGGCGGGAGGGGGGGGGGTACTGATGGCACTTTGGGTATTTCATTGGGGTCCATGGCTGGTTCGATTTTTACTGTTAAGAAAGACTTGTGTACTAAATTTATGTTTTCTGCAAAATTTCTGCAAAAATTTGTTACTCCACTTAATGATTTCTCCCCAGTGCTCTACAACAATAATTGCTCTGCCGATGCGAATACTGCAGTAACATCAAAATCGTGTTCAAAAGGCCCTGATCGGTGTTAATACCTACATTTTGAGCTGTACAAATTGAAAATTAGTTCATTGGTTCGATCTCTAGGTGAGAGCAAAAGTTCTAACCCATTTGGCTTTCCGTGTCAAGAATAATGTAGTTACATTAAAATAGCATGCGAAAGACCTTAGGTCCATACCTACGTTTTAAGCTATAGAACTTGAAAATCGGTTCTGTGGTTCGATCTCCAGGCGAGGACAAAGAGTCCAAACAGCAACATTAATGATTTCTGCCCAGTGCTCTACAATAATAATTGCTCTACCGACGAGAATACTGCAGTCACATCAAAATCGGGTTCAAAAGGCCCTGGTCGGTGTTAATACCTTCATTTTAAGCTACACAAATTGAAAATCGGTTCATTGGTACGATCTCTAGGTGGGAGCAAACTTTTTAGCCGATTTGGCTTTCCGTGTCAAGAATATTGTAGTTACGTTAAAATAGCCTGCGAAAGGCCCTAGGCCTTGTCAATGACTACGTTTTAAGCTATAGAACTTGAAAATCGGTTCTGTGGTTCGACCTCCAGGTGAGGACAAAGAGTCCCAACAACAACATTAATGATTTCTGCCCAGTGCTCTGGAATAATAATTGCTCTACCGACGAGACTACTGCAGTCACATCAAAATCGGGTTCAAAAGGCCCTGATCGGTGTTAATACCTACATTTTAAGCTACACATGTTGAAAATCGGTTCATTGGTTCGATCTCCAGGTGAGAGCAAAAGTTTTAGCCCATTTGGTTTTCCGTGTCAAGAATATTGTAGTTACGTTAAAATAGCCTGCAAAAGGCCCTAGGCCTTGTCCATACCTACGTTTCAAGCTATAGAACTTGAAAATCGGTTCAGTGGTTCGGTCTCCAGGTGAGGGCAAAGAGTCCCAACAGCAACAACATCAAGAACAACAAGAAGAAGAACAACAACAACCACAAATGACCATGCTGTGGACGTCGAACGGTTTGATTGTTGTCATTACAATTTGTAATGTGGTGAAATAGTTACGACACGACCCCAAATACCGAATTTCGTTGGTCTATGTCAATTCTGGGCGAGACTATAGGAGTTCAAAGTTTGACGTTTAACATAGAAGTTCATGCTGAGGCTTACATAAGGACCGCTACCACGGTCCTTGATGAACTGATAGAATGGTAAGCTAATAAAACGTAGCATTACGTTATAAATATTAATAAACACAAAGAATGTTTAGTCCTTTTGTCATTATTTATTTTGAAGTGGGAGATAGTCGAATAAACCAGCCCTCTGGCTTTTGTGGATAATACGGCTAAAACATTTTTCACATTCAGTCTGTAACCAGACTGAAACTAACTCATGCTAATTAATTTTAAAATATACCCCTCGTGCTACGCGATTGGAATATAATTGCAAAATAATTAGCATTCGTTAGTTTTAATATCTGGTCACAGGCTTCGTGCAAAAACAGTAGCTGTATTATCGTCGACAAAAGCTCTAGAGCTATTACTACTACTAGGCTAATTGACCACATATGGTCATATCCGATAACTTTTCTGTCCTATTTCGTTTTTATTGCGGCACGGTATTCCCGTTTCAAACACCACTTTAGTCCTATTAAAGTAAAGATTCATTTTCTCCATCAGTCATTGCATTCCCAAATTGTGAAGGATCAAAATTATCAATAAATAATACGGCTGTGCTGGTCCAGATTCTGGTAAAGATTCTGCTACCAGTACCGTTGTTACCAGTATTGGACAAGTACTGGGTTAGTAAGAATTGGAAAAAGTGCCAGAACTGGCATTCCCCCCCCCCTCCTCCAGAATTGGCATTTTTGAAGGACTGGCATAATTATTTGGTGTTTTGTCCATAATGCTCTTAAAATTAGGGCAACAAAAGCATTAATTCGGTAGTTTTTTTTCACAATCTCGCGTCAAACACTACTTGACTTGACAGAAAATAAACTTCAAATCTTGGTGATTATGCCTAACTAGCAGAATTTCGGGATCGAACATGTTTTAAGATTAACACACAAAACTGCACACCTTAATATTTTCATCTTGGAGCTTCTTATTGTCTGGAAAAGATTTAGACACACGCTAGTGTGTCGCCGCCAAGTAATAGTAGATCATCCGATTGTAGACATCCGATTGTTAAAAAATGATTGTTGATGAAAAAAGGCGGCCTACACTAGCAGACTGCGTCTTTTAACTGAAACCAACTTATACCTGATTTCAGCATACTGGTGTAAATTCCCCATGCGGTAGAAATCTTTGCAAATCGGTTGAATTAGGTGTCTTGGGTCCAGTAACGAAGAAAACGTCAACACGAAAATGTGGGAACGTGTCCGTCATGGAGAGAAAGTGTCCTCAATAACGTTGATTTGTGTTTCTGGTAACTAGTAACTAGTAACTAGTCCACAGGCTCCCACGTTAATTCTCATAGGGTATAACGACACGTCTGATTAGGGAAAGTTGCCAGATCTAAATTTTGGTAAACAGGTAAAGCGTCATATGGGGAAGTGTCTTTTTCTAAAATGGGGGTTGCAGCTAGAAGCCCGTGGCCCTGAAGTGGCTCGTAAGTACAAAATTATTGTTGTAACCATTGTTTGTATTGCCATCCAACAGTAGATTATAACCTGCTTAAGTGTTACACGCTTTTCGTTTCAGTACCTAATTGTCAGAATTCATTGTTGTTGTAAATAAGTGGGGGGGGGGATTGAGGCTTAATGGTGCGTCGACAACTTGGTCATTAGCGCCAACCTCAGTCACAGTGCAGTGGTCCGGGTTGCCACTGCACCACACATTACAGAGATGTTATTCAAACCCCTAATCTAAATCTTGTCATACATCTGTACCTCCTGCAAAAATTGAAAAACACCGGACAGGAGGACAGACTTATCACCCAATTGACGCGCAATGTCATGCGGAAGATGGAAACGACGACGAACACCATCAAGATGGTGACAATCAACAAGGAAGTGCCGTAAATAAGTGATTGCAAAGATGTGGTTGCAAATAGGTGGTGGTGGTTTTTATGGGGCGCATGGCAGTAGGCCGCGGCCTCAATTAAAATTCAGAACGGAATGGAATGGAATGGAATTATTGCAAAGGTTTGGTCGGTTTTTTGTTACGGTATACGAATCCAAACTGAATTATCTGCCCTACGACGATAAAAGAGACAATTTTGCTGGAAAGATTATTAGGAAACAAAATGCACAGATGGGTTGCATAGGTTTGGTCGTTTTTTTTTTCATCAAATCCAAATCGGTTTTTTTTTACGGTACGCGAATTCAATATGAATTATCTGCCCTACGACCCGAATAAATTTCTCATTACTGGCTCAATGACACACAGGGTATCTTTTATACTATAGGAACTTATTAGGTCCTTGCAATTACCATACTCTTATTCTTGTTATTAATTTTATTCGAAATGACAATAGCAAATGTGAAAATTACGAATGAGAAAATTCATAGATATAAAATACCTCCAGAAAAAAAAGGTAGAGGTGACAATTACACCGTGGGATTTTTGTACATTCACAGGCCTATGAAAGTTGTGATAGCCACCCAAAACCAAAACTGGTATAATAGAAGCCGCCAAGATTACAAAAAGGGTCGGCCTTTCAAAGTAGTGATATCATTCAACCAGGGAAAGGCCGCCAAGGTCAATCCTATTAGCCAAGTTAATCGCACCGAATAATACTTTGGACGTTAAATAAAAACTTGAAGATTGCCACCGCTAGTAGCAATCTTCTAGTTTTCATTTAACCTTCGAATTATTAGTAGGTGCGATTAACTTGGCTAATAGGATTGACCTTGGCAGCCTTTCCCTGGTGGAATGATATCACCACTTTGAAATGCCGACCCTTTTTGTAAACTTGGCGGCTTCTCTTATACCAGTTTTGGTTTTGGGTGGATAGGATCTTACCCGATCCCGTGTGCACCGTGCGAGGTATAGTTGGACTCAGCTTGAAAGAAACGGGTTAGAACCTATTGGTCAATTGCTTTCTCCTTCTCCTCACGAGCTGTCGTTGTTACCACACATTGACTTATTGTTGCACTGGCACTAGTGCTAACGATAGCTCATGGCAGCGTGTACATTCTTTCGAGGAGTTATTCGATTTGTCGAGTGATGAAGAAAGCAGCAACATAAGTGATCTGCAACACAGTGAAGAGAATAAGGAAACTGACAATCGTTTTGTTAGCGCGAGTGTAGAAGAACTTTTGCGTGTACAAAAAGAAAACAGTTCTACACGCAGTGTTACGAAAACCGAATGGGTTCGTTTGTTGAGTGAATGGAAGTATTCTTTGAAGGTAAAGCCAAAGTATGCAGAACTAAGTGATCTCAAGATGAAAGCGTTGTTGCGTAAATTTATAGCAGAGCCTAGAACTATTCAGGGAAAACTGTATTCTCCTGGAGTTCTTAAGCAAATAGTTATCGAATTGCAGCGTTTGACAGCCGAAGGTGTCCATGTTCGTCTGCTGGAGGACCACAGATTTAAACATAAACGAAACGCTTTGGATAATGCCATGAACCTATCTACTACAGAAGGGTATCACATTAAGCACATCCAAGTTATTAATAATTTGGAAATTGAAAATTTGTGGTCTTCAGATGAACTGGGATATAGTAATGCTAAGCAGTTAATCAATCCCGTGGTTTTCTTTGCGGAATTCATTTCTCTTTGCTTGGGGGGTATCGAGCTACACGATTAAAAGCGCAGTCAGTTGGGGTTTCAAGTGTCTGCAGAGTACCGTAAATTCCTCTAGTATATAGAAATGCAGTCAACAACATTTTCTGGTGGTCTCAGGGATGTCAAGCGTAAGCCGAAGGTCGTTCGGGCTTATTCAAATTCAGTTGACAGCAATCTCTGTATCTTTACAGCATTCAAAATGTATTTTTCCCATCTTCCCATAGATGTTCCAAATGGACCCTTTTTTTTGGGGGCGGGGGTCAACAGTCATGAAGTAACAAAGCGAAGTTTTCGATGTTTGGTTAAGAAATCAACCCATGGGAGGAAACACACCGAACGATATCGTGAAGAAAATGACGAACGAAGCAGGATTACGAGCCGATTTTTCCAACCATAGTCTTAGTGCAACCTCAGCCACATTGCTGTATTCGAATACGATACACGAACACGTTATCACTGACAGGGCCGGACATCGTTCTGTATAAGCTTTGCGCACCTACAAGCATACCAGTGAAGATATGATGGTGTCAGCACCTGATGTTTTCCACGGTAACCAACCAGTGACAATACAAGATAAATGGAGCAGAGTTGACAATGAGCAATTAAGGCGAACGTTTCATGGTGCCACGTTAAGTTTTCAATAAGGGATGGTGTGATGAATTTCAATTCGTGAATTACGAAAGTGTCCGTGGCCGAACTCAGCCCATATATTACCACAAGTAACAGACATGAGTAACAGCGGAACAGAGACATGTTTATTCAGCAGCTCACTGCGATGTACAACATTATACATCGCGTAACCAATATAGTCTACTTGTTGAGCATACTTCTGTGTGTCATACATTTACCAGACAATCACTCATTTGGAACAAGTTGTTGATTGCTTGGTGATTAAAAAAAGTTGGGTGATGGTCTGCGTGAGTGGCCATTTTGGAAAATGGACGCCGTCTTTGATTTCGCTACTTCGAAAATGAATGTGTATGGATATGAATTCCATATGCATGTGAGGTATCGTCTTATGTGGTTTTTTTGGGGGCAGAACACGTTAACGGTAGTAGAAATAGTGTAAAGTGGTGACTAATCATTTTTTAGTAATAATGACGAAAATAACTAGACCGAACCGTCTTTTGTAACTGTACCGAACAAATGAACATTTTTTTTACAAAACATGCGGTAGCATAAAATGTTTTACAAATAATGTAAGTCATGTTGCATCCCCAGTTTATGTGTATGGCACGACTACTTATGATCCAATATCTATATATGACATTATTCCACCTTATATCTTCATACGATATCACATCACTTCATTAAGTCTGTCCTCCTGTCCGGTGTTTTTCAATTTATGCAGGAGGTACAGATGTACGACAAGATTTAGATTAGGGGTTTGAATAACATCTCTGTAATGTGTGGTGCAGTGGCAACCCGGACCACTGCACTGTGACTGAGGTTGGCGCTAATGACCAAGTTGTCGACGCACCATTAAGCCTTAATCCCCCCCCCACATCACTTCATTAAAAGTATAGGTTTAAACATAGTTCATGGGCCAAACATTTTATCGGTACCACTCAAGGTAGCAAAATATTACCTATACCACAATGTAATGATACACAATGTACGGCTTAACAAATCTTAGTTTGATAACCTTTTATACGGAGCAGCTTAATGGGTCAAATTAGAGTCAGAAGATCAAAATTTACTAAATTTTTACAATTTTTGGCCTGTCATTAAAAACCGTTATTGCGACCAAAAAACGGTTCAGATAAAAGTTGTTGGTAATAATGTACTCTGTAATGTATGTCCAATTACTTTTTTTCATATCTCCTATGGTTTTCGATAAAAACGGCCATTTTGAGCCATTTTCGGTAATTTGAGCCTATTTAATGCTCATAGATGTCTCAATTTGCCAGCTTACAACTTTCAACAAGTGTTGCGTCGTTTCTGATTCAGTTGGATGACCCCAATTAGGTTCTTTCAAAGGGTGGTAGTGTCTTCTTTGCAACAAGTGTAATTAAAAGGGTCTAACATTGTTAGAGACCGAGCTACTCCAGTTTTGCTAGGGGCTAGTATCACAGTCACCGTTCAATTTTTTGCTCGTTTTTAACTTCCAACTGCTACTCCAACGTTTCTAATTTAGGTGGATGACTCTCAATTAGGTTTATTAGAAAGGTGGGACTGTCTTCTATGCGTCAAGGGTAGTTAAAAGGGCCAATCGTTGGTAGGAACCTAGCTACGCCCTTTTTACTAGCGGCTAGTATCACAATCACCGTTCGATTTTTCACTTCTTTTCAACTTTTAACTGCTATTCCGACATTTGTTATTTAGATGGATGACACCAATTAAGTAGGAATGTCTTCTTTCGAATGAATCTAATTGAAGTTGTCCACTTAACTTAGAAACGTTAGAATAGCAGTTGAAAGTCGAAAATGAGCGAAAAGTTGAACTGTGACTGTGATACCAGCCCCTAGTAAAAAGGGCATAGCTAGGTCTCTAACAATACCAGACCCTATTAATTACAGTTGATGCAAAGAAAACATTTCCACCTTTTGAATGAACCTAATTTGAGTCATCCACCTAAATTAGAAACGTTGGAATACCAGTTGAATTTAGAAAATAAGCAAAAAAAATCGAACGATGTCTGTGATACCAGCCCCTAGTTAATCGGGCATAGCTCGGTCTCTAACGATGGTAGACCCTTTTAATTACAATTGATGTAAAGAAGACATTCCTGCCATTCGAAGGTACGTTTTTAGATTCAGCCATCTTAATTATAACGTCACAACAGCAGGTAAATATTGAAAATGAGCGAAAAAAAGGACTGTTCCAAACACTGGTAGACCCTTTCAATTACCTTTGCTGCAAAAAGGACATTCCCACCTTTCAAACGAATCGAAGTGGAGTCATCCACATAAATTAGAAAAAACATCACAATGGCAGTTGAAAGATGAAAATAAATGAAGATGTAGGCGATTGCGTGCAGATATCACGTATGCAGCCAGTTTTTCCTAGCAGCAACGAACTTGTGCCTAGTTGCTCGTTGCTCGTGTCTAAAATGTACAGGAAATTCACGTTTGAATTTTTCAGATAGAATATTTTGTTGCATTTACTGTCACTGCCAAAGGATAGCCAATATTGATTGTAGCTATAAGTATTCTAATACCACAGTAGAAGTTATAACATCTGCTTTTTAAACCTATACTTTTAATGAAGTGAAAAATGAGCGAAAAAAAGAACGGTACCTGTGGTATGAGCCCCTAGTAAGACAGGTGTAGCTTGGTTCCAAACACTGGTAGGCCCTTTCAATTACATTTGCTGCAAAAAGGACATTCCCACCTTTCAAACGAATCGAAGTGGAGTCATCCACATAAATTAGAAAAAACATCACAATGGCAGTTGAAAGATGAAAATAAATGAAGATGTAGGCGATTGCGTGCAGATATCACGTATGCAGCCAGTTTTTCCTAGCAGCAACGAACTTGTGCCTAGTTGCTCGTTGCTCGTGTCTAAAATGTACAGGAAATTCACGTTTGAATTTTTCAGATAGAATATTTTGTTGCATTTACTGTCACTGCCAAAGGATAGCCAATATTGATTGTAGCTATAAGTATTCTAATACCACAGTAGAAGTTATAACATCTGCTTTTTAAACCTATACTTTTAATGAAGTGAAAAATGAGCGAAAAAAAGAACGGTACCTGTGGTATGAGCCCCTAGTAAGACAGGTGTAGCTTGGTTCCAAACACTGGTAGGCCCTTTCAATTACATTTGCTGCAAAAAGGACATTCCCACCTTTCAAACGAATCGAAGTGGAGTCATCCACATAAATTAGAAACATCACAATGGTAGTTGAAAGATGAAAATAAATGAAGATGTAGGCGATTGCGTGCAGATATCACGTATGCGTGCAGATATCACGGTGGAGTCATGTTATATATGGATATTGGATCATAAGTAGTCATGTCATACATGTAAACAGGTGATGTAACATGACTTATGTTATTGCAAAACATTTTATACTACTGCATGTATTATAAAATATTTTACATCTGTTCGGTGTATATATAAAATATGTTGTTTTTGTCTAATTATCTTTGTCATTATTACTAAATAATGATTAGTAACCACTTTTCACTATTTCTACTATCGTTAAGGTGTTCATCACCCAAAAAAACATGTAAGACGATGCCTTACATGACGATGCAGTTCGTATCCCATGCACGTTCATTTTCGAGGTAATGAAATCAAAGATGGCGTCCTATTTCCAAAATGGCCCCTCACACAGACCATCAGCCAACTTTTTTTCAATCACCAGGCCATTAACAACTTGCACCAAATGAGTGATTCTCTGGGAAATGTATGACACACAGACGTATGCTCAGCTGCTGCATTAATAGTAGCAGTCCAATATCTAGTTAGGGGTGTTTGCTTACACATCTGTAGATCATCCACAGATGATTTCATTAGTATGTTAAGTGATGCGAGGCATTGTGGCTAACATACACCACAATGTGCCTCTTTAAAAAAAATTGGAACCAGGCTTCTTGGGCTGATTTTGTTGGTGTTGTTTTTGATGTTCTTGTTGACATCAACTGGCATTTTAATAATTGATCTGATGACATCTTGTTGTAGATGTCATCATTGCATTTTTTCCCATTGTTACTTTTAGTTAGCCTATTTTTATCCACTACCTGGTAGCTTTCAGCAGATGAAACATGAAATTAAGTTTAAAAAAAACTTATATAAATTATTGGTTCATTTCAGTTGTTTAAAAAGTGCTCTCGATTGAGCACACATGTAACAAGAGACGGACATGGTATCAAGCAAGAAACAATGTAAAATGGTGCCCTCAATTGGACTCGCACGTAACATCAACATACGAAAACATTTTTCAAGCACAGAACAATTTAAAACGGTGCCCTTAGTCGGGCACACGACTAACTTGGACATATGACAAATAAGCAACTTACCTCATGTTATCATTAATAATGAAATGTTATTGTAGGGCATGTGTCACACAAAAAAATGTTGTTTTGGCAGAAACGAAAAGATATTTAAAAAAACAATTATTCATTTAAACAGTTCATACGTCGACCTTCCACTACTGGAGGCTGCACCAAATCTGTAGGGCTAGTTTTATGTTTACATTTATTTTTTAACTCTACTCTGAACTAGTGTAGAAACAATCTAAGGAACTGTTTCGTTTTCGTTATTGTCATTAGTATGTTGAGAGGCGCTAGTACTGGGTGACGTGTTTAGTAACAAACTTCGCATTACCGACCTTGTTTGACCTCCCTCTATATGTGTTATAATCTGATAGGGTGTCTTGTTCTGCTGGATATTTGCAGAACCCAAATCAGTTGCTACGTGATTGGTCAGCTCAGAGAAGGCAACGCCTGATTTTCGTTTGTTAGATTTTACTGGTTTTAGTGCATCAGGTGATTTATAAACCTCTTTCGCTGTGAGCTGCTCTGCATGATGCCTCATCATTAAACCATCTTCAGTTTGCACCACAATCTGAGAGTAACCCAGTTCCTTACAATCTCTTACTGTTACCCTTCAGTGTGGGAGTAGTTTCTAGCTCAGACTAACGAATTGTCATTTAACTTGTGTGGTACTTTATGCAAAGAATCTTTAATTTGTTTGTACTGTTTTTTTATGTACTGTTTCTGTTGGAGTTGCAACAAATAAGTGCAGTCTAATTTAAATTTCTATACCAAGAAAAAATTTACTTGGGGTTTGCAGCATTTGGGGAGATTCTGGCAGAAATTAAATAGTTATTCACTGCTTATTTAACAGAACTACCCTCCACCCGCTCAGCTTTACAAGCTCTTTGAAATTTTTAACAAAGATTTCCGCCTGGCCATTAATTACTCCAACGGGCATACGCAGAAACGGTGAGATGACGAACGCCACTTAGCTTAAAAAGAATGCTTGAAATCATGGCTCAGGCACCGTGGCCCATTATCTGTGACTAAGGTCAAAATTAGGCTAAAATCTGCCATAATATCTTTAAAAAATTTCAATGACTTGTTGTGGCTTTCATAATTTTAAAAAGTGGAAAATTTCGAGCATGCATTACAATAATAAGAAACATATGCCCGCCAAGACCTCAAGACGACGCTTCGACCACACTACCAGTTTCTCCAGTATCATTGTCTATAGACCCCTTCTTAAAGAAGAGGGAAACTTGCAGGTGTTGACGTCTTTAAAAGAAAATCACACTCGCTCATTCCAATAGAAATTGTTGTCCACCATGGAAATGGCATTATCTTGTCCAAAGCAGAACCTCACACGAGGGGAATGTCTTTCAAAAGACTCGCATTATAATCCTATAACCCCTAATTCTGAAGTAGCACACACTACAATGGTCCAAACAAATACAGCTGCAATATGGTTTATTCCATTCACCCTACCCTCCCTTGCTTGCTCCCGTTTGATCAGGAAGGATGCAAAAGAAGAAAACAGGAGTTGCAACACACGTGAAGGAAGGTTCTAATTCTGCGTCAAATTCTAGATGGTTGTGGCATGGGGTAAGCTCTTCATTATAGAAGTGTTCGAGCACAACACTGTCCGTGTCTTCTTCACCAACCACTGTTTGTTGATTTTTAGATGACGTGTCTTGCTGCTCTTCACACATAGGCTGATGGTAGTCTTTTAAATCAATTACGTTGGTTGGTCTTACAATACGTCCTGATTTAATGTTATTCAATAAATTGGTCTTTGGACTCTGATGCTTGTAGATTGAAAAAGACCCATCATATCTTGGAGACAAAGAGTTGCTCATTCACTTAGGAGATGAGCTTAAAATGTGTGTCTGCCTTAAAACCAATGAAGTTTCATGTCTGTTGTAATAGACTTCGTAGCGATTTTAGCCTGTTTTGTATTACTTCTTTATGTAATGCCTTGAATTCCTGAAGGACCAAGTCTTGGTTCGAGTTTCTGTCACCAGGGAGCATTTCCGAGGTTGTCTTCCAAGCCTTGCCACGTGTCGCCCAAGGACGTGACAGAGTTTGTTTGCGGTAGAGATTGCATGTACCATAGCAACAGTCCTGCACACTTGACATGCAAAACAAGAACGAACAAGGTTTGACACAGTGTGTCACATATTGAACCACGTAAGGTGTTCCTGCAGGCGGCATAATGTCTTGAGAACTCCGCCGTGTTCAACTTCTGGAGGGGACTGTGCCGCTGCCAAAGAGCAGCTTTGTAGACTATGAGATACAAAGACTTTGCAAGAAATGGTACTTTCTACCCGGTCATGGATGTCACAAGACTTGAATGCCTAACAGTCCCTGTTGCATAACAAATTGTATGGGCTTAAGCATTGGGTTAGTGACACTACCACTGTTGCCTTGCAAACTCTTGACGAATACATGGCAACAGGATCATATTGTTGTGATTCCAAAAACTCAGTGTGAAGGGAAACCATATTTGCCAAAATCTACCTCCTTCTCTATCAAATCCACTGTGTCCTTCATCCTGTCGCCGCTGCAGCATGTGTTGACCATGCCAGCACCATTGGTCTCCATGACACGATGCCCGTTAACCCCACAGGGATAACTAATAACATTAATTTCCCCATCGAACGGAGTGGAGTTCTTTCCAACCTGAATACGACATAATTGTGACATCAAAACCTCCGTATGTGTCGTCAGGCAATTTTTGCACCAATTGCCGTGGAGAACGTGAACAGTCTATTGTTGTAATGTGAGCGTCCATGTTGTCCGAGACTTGAATATATTGTGCCGTTTGTGGTCCGCGGTACGTTGGGTACCTACTTACTGTACCCTACGTACTACGTTTCATTCACAGCCATTGTTGCCAGTCAATGTTGGTGGCATTGCGATCGACCTGATTTTAGATACGGGAGCTACCCATACCATGTCCACAATTGGCAGGCAGGTTACAGGCAAATGGCTACCGGATTTACGACAATGCTCGTGTCACGTTTTTTTTGGCTGCAGGGCAGGACGTTGTAGACACCGAATTCTTGGAAGAAAATTTAGAGAGGGGGAATGGACATCAGACACCACATACGTTGTTATACGGGACGGAAAGCCAATGGGCTCGAGATTGGTTTAATAAATACGGATGCAAACCTATTTACATTGCCTTTTGGACTTATATGTCAGACTGCCTCAGTGGGGAATCGAACCCAGGACCTTTGAAATCAAGGATGGCCGTGTCAGTATGGCTCAGCGGTAGGACCTTGGCCTTTGATTTCAAAGGTCCTGGGTTCGATTCCCCGCTGAGGCAGTCTGACATATAAGTCCAAAAGGCAACGTAAATAGGTATGCATCCGTATTTATTAAACATACGTTGTCAGTTCACCAATGGCTTCAGATCATTGGTGCAGTGGTGCAGTGACGTCTTTTGCGCAATGCTCAGCAGCCCATTGAGCAAAAGACATCACTGCACCATAGCCAATCTGCCAACCACCAGCTCGAATGTTAGGGGTTGCCCCCGTCTTTCCCATACAATCTCGTCTGAGGACCAGATAATCTGAAGCCACTGGTGAACTAACAACGTACGTGGTGTGTGATGTCCATTCCCCCTCTAAATTTTCTTCCAAGAATTCGGTGCCTGCAACATGCCCTGTAGCCCAAAAAAAAAGTTACACGAGCATTGTTGTAAATCCGGTAGCCATTTGCCTGTAACCTGCCTGCCAATTCTGAAAACAAACGGTATGGGTAGTTCCCGTATTTCAAATCGGGTCGATCGCAATGCCACCAACCTTACTGGCAACAATGGTTGTGAATGAAATGTGTCCGCGTCAATATTATTGGCCTGGCCGGGGTCTGGTAGAGACACACGCTTCATAGCACCCTCCTCCGAGGCACCCCACAACCTCCAATCCTCAGATGTATGTAAGGCCTCCTGGCAGGCATCGTCATTGTCCCAGGAGCCGCTGAGTTCGTTTTTTGGCTGTAATTGGGGCGATAATGAACCTCGATACAACACTCATGGCATATAACTGGCTTCCGTTGCTGTTGGTCTTGATAGGTAGCTTGTCTCACCGTTGATGTTGGGCTGGTGACGGGGGTAATAGAGGTTGGTTAGTACGCCGCAGTTTGTTGAAAGTTTACCGTGCTGATACTTTTGTCTCTAAAATCCATGAGGATTCAAGTTCTGTATGGAGCACGGTGAAATACCATAGCCTATGCTTGATCCAGCATCTTGTAGTGAAGAAGAAACTTGCACTTGATGACAGTCTTAAGAGTCTTTTAAGTCTCATCATGCACGCTGCATGATGGTTGTTCAGACATACAAAACTGACAATAAAATTGCTTTGGAATACTTGACAAGCGCATGTAAAAAATTCTTGTGGAGTTTTAGAGTCCTTGTGGCATCAAAATCGGGAAACTGGGGCCCGTGGGGGCTTAAACCCAGCCACTGCATCAAGTTCCTTCGTTGAAGATGATGTTAAAGACTGGCCTATTTCCAAATCATAGCATGATTCAGAGTGGAGGCTGTGTTTTCTGAGGTTGCATTCTGTTGACCTCCTGCTAAGATCAGCAATGCCCATCCCTGCAGCTGCATGGTCGGATGTCACAGTCGATAATGTAATATTAGGTTGGGGTGGGTCAGGCGGGGCCGGATCCAACACACCTGTAGGCACACCAATGTTCTGTGCGGAAACACACTTATCCCCAAAACCATTGCCCCACTGGGAGGGTTTCCTTGGATGGCTGCCGGTTCCACTGTGTTGGGTAAAAGTGATTGACGCACACCTAATGTAATGCTGTGAATCGAATGCTGCACATTATTGGTTGTAGTTGCTTGAGAAGAGGACTTACATTGGTGTTCATCACCCAGCGATTGTTGACCAATTTTTGCAGAGGGGAGATACACGTTATTAGCAAGCTAGTTAGCTGTGTTATGGAACGACGCTTGTGAGTGTTCAGGTTCGAGCCAAACGTCCTGCTGCAGTTGCTGTTCCTGCTTCTCACCTACATCATACAGCAACTTATGCAACAGTTGATGCTTTGTTGCAGATCAAAAGGTGCACCAAAAACCCAATGAAATAAAGTTTCAAAAGTATAAGGCCATGTTTAGGAACACCAAAATCAAAAACGGGTGATGTCA
>JAHWFP010073622.1:0-10444 GCA_023313725.1 Lithobius niger | reverse complement strand
GCGGTATTTTTTGGTGTTATTTTTTATAACGAATCAAAGAGGTATAATATCACTACTCACAGAAGGTTGTTTCACATATTCAAAGATAATTGGTAGTGAGAAATGAAAGCTAGCATTCTTATTGTCATTCAGCCAACTTTCATCAATAGTCCATGGGCCAAGTAGCGAAAATCATGAATTTGGGATAATTTGGGGGTAGTAATTTTCCTTTACACCACAGTTGTAGGGCTCAGAAACTGAGTTCCATACTCCCGGCTCATGCCCGGCAATCCATGCGGGCTGATTTCAGGTGGAATGGGCGGAGCATTGGACGAGCCCTGGAAAGACTGTAGTGAAGGATGAGGCATCATCATATTGCCTGGCGGAATAAGCCAAAAACTGGTGACGGTTGATTGAAGATGATGCTGTATCCCAGGAGGATACCAATGTTTACACAGTAAGTACCACTGCTGCGGAAGCCTCAGATGCTGCTTCGGAGAGGGAGTTGGAAGGCCCTATGAAGGGAGCATCCTCGTGGCGGAGAATTGGTGATTCCGCTGAAGCCCCTGAATCCGCTGGTTTCTGTGGTGAAGAGGCAGGTGGTAGTGTTGATGAGGAGTCTATCCCAAGTTCAGGTTGAACCGTTAAAGCTGGGGATGTCGCAGAGACCTGTGGAGAGCAAAGCCCAAGAGGAAGCCGGATGTGGGAACGGGCACAGTACTCCGTATGCCAAACGGATGAAGGTGGAACTGATGATAGCTTTGCTATTACTTTCAATTCCTTCTTCAGCAGCATGTACCATACCCTGAGCGAGTAAGCCTGTTCCTGCTCATAGCAGAGGTCCGTTCCGACGATTGAGTTGGCTGAACGGAGGAATCGTATGGTGCTTATTTTGGCGGACGGCCGTAAGCAAGCAATTTGGTAGCAATCTGCGGGGAAGCAAGCGATTTGGTAGAATGCTGTAGAGTAGTATTGGAGGCTCGCACGGAGTTCAGATCTTGTTGGAGAGAAAGGAGGACGTAGTAAAAGATGCTAGATTGATGGCGATGAAAGCGAAGCACCGGAGTCGTTCTTGGTAAGAGAATTGGGTTACTTCTGGTCACGTGTGGGGAGGAAGAGTCTTTGGATGAGATAACAAGGCTGGAATCCGCAAATGTTACTGTTCGTGTAGGTTTGGAATCTGAGAACTGGTCGTGGAAGTGCTGCCTTGCTGGAGGATCGGTGTAATGCACACTTCAGATTATGCCGTCGGGTCTTCTTATGCCTATGGAGGATGGCTTTCTAATTGGTTTCCATGATAGTGACGCATACACTGCGTTACTTTTGTGTACCAAACAGGAGAAGGGTACCACAAGCTCCTCTATTGGGACAGAAGTTCTTGTGTCCTGATCTGTTGTTGGAGATTTCCTGGAAGTGTTCTAAGCGTTCCTTGGGATGGCATGCGCAGAGAAACCTGGCACAGCTCTTAGACAGGTGTTTGATCAAGGGTCACTATTTTGAACTCCTAAGTCCTTGATATCCGTGATTGTCCCCCCACCCCGTTTTCGTTTCCACATGGAAACCTGAAGCTAAAGAGAGGCTGGCAAGGTGTAGGACCAGGTAATTGTTTCGGGAGGAAGCCGGCGATAAAGGAGTGAGGTGAGCTAGAGAGGCATCTGGAGGATTGCGTCGGCTGATAGAAAGGAAGTAGCGTTGGACGTGGGTGCGCCAGAGAGTCCGGGGTGATGGAATAACATCTTGTGGAGGAAACCGTGAGAAGAGCTATGCTTGGTGGAAGTTCGTAGAATTGTTCATAACATGACAGCATAAGACGCCGGGAAGCCGTGCAGAGTGTGGTGAGCCGGAGAGCGATGCAGAAGTATGCCATGAGTTCGTGGTGAGAGACTGGACGGTAGAGTTTCTTGGAATCCATGCTGGCGTACCCAAGAGTTTGCCTGGGGACCAGAGGCTTTATGCAAGGTTGCTGATTAAGCCTGTGTGGTCGGAGGAGCACATTTTAAACATGGATTATTTCATTAAAATTTGATGCTGATCTAGCGAAACTAAGTACGTAATCTGCATAAAATATACCATAACCCTTGTTTTCTCACTATCCGGTTGCATTCCGATATTGTTAATAATCAATCAAAAGATTTTGCTGATTTATAACCAAATGTACATCTTTGAGATGAGAGTTTCATACCCCATCGCACAAACAAGCTCAGTGCCTGACACACATGACTGATATTTTTTTAGAAACAAATCTGGAATGAACAGAATTTTATCAACGAGATTGATAGCATAATTCGTGCCAAATCTCTGAGGGAAAAGAAAAATTCTCTGAATACTGTGCTGAAAAGTTGGAGGGTTTGTCTGAAACCCCAAGATAAAGTGTAAATGTGAAAAAACGGTTCAATACATGAACAAACCGTGGCCTGAGGTAGTGCAGAATATGCTAGTTTTAACTGGTAAAATCCAAATTTTAAAATCCTTTCTCGAGTAAAAGATCACAACCACTCAAATTCACGCAAAGCACCGGAACCATGCTTGTATAACTAGTATTAACAAACATCGTGACTATCATTTGCCAGCTTCAAAAACCCCTGACTGGATTTCCGGATACGGAGTTTTTAATAAACCGATTACTTCGGACTCGGTATTGTGGGGTAATAGTTCATCCCTTAATATTACTTCCACAACAACATATTCATGTTGTGGTGTACTATTTCGAGCAATATCAGGATTATCATTAGTTCTTTCGTCAGAATCGACATTTAAAGTGGCTATACTAGCATTGCTCGGCCTATAAGCTTCCCTGTTTACGATTTCACCATTATGGCAATAAGTTTGCCAAGCTTCGTCAGCAGATGACGACATTTGAAATTTCAAAACACCAGTTTCCAAAATATTGTTAGTGCAATTCAGTTTCACTGTATCAGGCTAAGTTGACAAAAAGTCGTAACCCAATAAGACTGAAATTTTACCAAAACTTCCATCTGGTACTATAACAAATTCTTGTTCTCTTGAATATCCGCATTTTGAAACTGAAAACAACAATTTACGAGTTGTTGATACTTACTTATTTCCGACACCTACCATTTTTACATGCACTTTTCAGTTAGTCAATCGACAGTGTAAACTGGAATTTCTAAACACTTCTTCTGCTACTAAATCGTTAGTATGTCTTTAATGCAATTAACGTTAGCGCTAGTTCGTCAACAACTGCTTCTCCGTCTATAGGATCGTAACCTGACAAGCCGTCTTGGCTGTCTCTAGTTTGAATTTCCGCCTCTAGATGTCTCTGCATGTACCAGCGAGAGCCAGTTGTAGCGCTGGCATGCAGATCGGCGTTGCCGTGTTTATCTACAGACTCGGTGGAAAAGTGATCGTAATTAAAAGTTAAAATTGAAGCACTGTCCCAGAATGTAAGACAAATAGTGGGGTCATTAAAATCTCGTTCAGTGGAAATTCTTACTTTCCAATTTTCCTGAACGTATCTAGAAATACCGATAGATGAGCCTGATGATAACTCTTACTGGGCTCTTTGAAAAGTATATGTAGTGTGTTTAATCTGCACATTTCTTTTTCGACCCAATAAAGCAATAATTATTGGCATATTTGTATCGATCTGATTCAATTCAGAATGGAAAGCTGTCAAGTCTATTCCGTCCTCGAACAGTGCTATAATCACAAAATGATATTTCAAATTATATTTACTGTTTACTGTATCTAGTGACTCACGGGAACGTCCGCTAAGCCCAAATTATTTTCGAATGATGTTGTGACATATTTTGACGGAGTTTTACCAAAATATGATGCCAGTCTTGGTAAAGCAAGAACCCTATCTGCATGGCAAAGCTAATTTCTGTTGTTGCCAGTCAGCTTCAGCATACAATTATTTACACAATAAAATGTTAGCTTGTTCTTCCGAAAGTAATTGAAGACTGTTTAATTTTAAAGGATTTGGTTTATGAACTTCAAGTTCCGAGACTACAGGGTTTTTAACATGAACTGAACTCACTGTGTGAAATGCTTTGCTGTTCATTGTGTAAACCTCGGGTCCCTGTTATGGCCTAGGCTATGATCCCGTTTTTTGAATCATCGTAATTTGAATTTTCGACATTTACTTCAGCTGCGTGCTGAGGAATTTGTGACTGAATAAAATTCTGCCTCGATTGATTCTGTTGTTGTCACTGATACTGGTTTTGACCATTACCATAGTTTTGACCGTTATCATTATTATTGTTATGGTATGAGCCATTATTTAGCTGGTCTGAAAACTGTCTATTCCGAGAATTAAATTGAGCAGAGTCCCTATTTTAGAAACCAGAAAAATAATTTCCCCTTTTTCCTCTGCCATTTCCTCTACTTTGATAACCGCCACGACTGCCATTATTATTTTGCTTTGGAAAATTCTGCCCAGCATAGTTCCTTTGCTTATTACAATTACAAACAAACTCCAAACGATGTTCAGATGTAAAACAATCCCGTTTGAAATGTTTTTTCCCCAAACAACGGAAACAACTTTTAATTTTTGCAGGTGCTGAATCAACTTTGCTTATTTTAACCTTCCTTAGTCCTTCCTAATTTAATTTGCGTTTTCTCCACCTTTTCCAATCGTTCGAGTACCGAACCAAGCTAGATTGTTAAACTCCAATTTCGCTTCTTTTGCCTTGGTCTGAGATTTTGAATTCTTTGCCTTGGCAACGGTATTAGGCTCATCGAGTCCAACTCGACTTTCGATTATAGGCCTATTATTTATAGCCTCGTTATACATATCGTGATATTTAATTAGCTTAACTGCTGATAAATGAGCCTCGATTTCGTGTGGCATCGCCTGGATGACGGCTGTCTTAAAGCATTCATCTGTAGCTGCGAGTTTGTGCAACTAATCTTCCTCGCTATCCTCAGGCTCAACCATCCATATTGCGAATAACTTCGAGACGCTCAGAGGAACGTTCTAAGGATGCTTTTGGCTGAAGTTTAGATTTGAAAAATTTTCCCATTGTTAAACTTTTAACACAACCACCAAACCTGTCGACCATAGCTTCTTTAAAACTAGTCCAACTTCCCAAGCTAGATATGTAGCGGTTCATAGCTAAAAACTTTGCCACCATACCAGTACATTTGTTACTAGCCGCCGTTATGAGCTCTCCATCGGAAAGAAAATGATCTAATTTAATCAAATTATCACACATCAATAAAAATGTAAAAATATCCAAAGATTCGTCAGCAGCGATTGACGAGATAGCCTTTTTGGCGCTCCTTATGTCATCTCAAAGTCGTGAACGGTTTTGGGCTGCAATTGGTTGTTGCGAATGAAAACGCGCTGCCATTTCCTGAAACATTTCTAATTGGTTTTTGGCTGATTGTTGCATTAAGCGCATAGGCGAATCCAAAGTTTGGTTAAGAACGGAATTGTTCATTTGATTTTGAACTTGAATTGGTACTGTCGAATTATTGGGGGAATATTTGCTATAGAAGACACGACTGTCCTCTTGAATGAATTTGTGCAACATTGTTGCGAACGGGAGCCAACCCGTTATCATCCGCATCCGAACTAACCAACTACTCGTTACAGGTAAAGGCAATATCCCAATAGGGGGAAGAGGGGGTATATCTCCGATTTGATTTTGAATGTCATTTTATTTATTTATTTATCTTATCTGATTCGGATTCACTCATATGGCATGCTACCCGCCTACACTGTACTGGCATACCTCTGGGAAAATATTTGCCGTATTTGGATTCCCAATTCTTTTAAATTTTATAAGCGGCCTACCCCTTGATGAGTGACCCACTGCCTCATGAGCAATACGAACTCTACTTCTAGACATTTTTCGCCCTTAATGGTGGGGGGAGGGGGGAGGACGTACAAGCAATACAGTGCAATCTACCAAAACTCAAGAATCAACCACCATGATTCCCGTATCCAACCAATATTTTTTTCTCTTTTTTTTTTCTGGCTTTTCTGACTAATGACCCAAGCAAGGACACGTGAGTAATTTTGACTTCGAGAATTTAAAAATTCACACTTCTGAACACCAATGTTATCGGTTTATGTTGGCCTAATTTACCAACTATAGGCCAATAAGTCAAGAATGACCAATATTCAATATTACACCATAATTCTATCTTAAATTATTAAAGACACAATAGGTCGATAGTTAGTCTTATTTATGGCCAGATTTAATACATGGTTGGTTTTACAATGTCCTGCTATTTATCCTAGCCAGGAATACATGAATATTAATAATTCAGTATTAATATGACATATTCATATTCACAATTCGGGATTTTGGGCCATGTTGAATAACTGAGTCATGGAATACATACACATATAGGCTATTCTAAGCTTGATATAGATAAATTCTATATTCAGTTAACGTTATGATAATTCTATATAAACCAGAATAATACGTATATTCGGATGTTGAGTTCTAAGCATGAGCACAAGGAGCACGGCTAGGAAGCAGCAATTCGGTCAGGAGCTGGAGTCTGAATGATTCTGATTTGCTTTCCTCTTTTCCTTTTATACATTTTAGGTGAATAGACATGATGTCATTTTCCACTACCTCATGTTACTATTTTTAGATTCTTTGCAACATGTATTCCATCATTCGTTCATATATGTTGCATCAGCCGCTGGTGACATTTGCGTCATCGTTCTAGAAGTTTTGATATTGCTCATGTGCATGATTTCATCGGACAGACCATTCACAGCATAGTGACTTAGACGTGGTTCTTTTTAGACCCAGCTAATATAAAAATAAAATAAAGTAAAGATTTCTGGGTGCTAGAAGTTCGATTAATATGTAATATATTAATGTGATTTTAGTTAATATTAAAATTTATTATTGTTTATTATTTACATGATTACTTAAGTAATTAATCGTTAACAAAGATGTTCACGTCACGAGCTATGTCCGTTTTCTTGTACTGGTGACGTATGCCCTCATGTATTAAAGAGACCGGGCACAGAGCGAATGAACCCATCCAAACACGAAAGCATAACCTAATAGGAACGTTCAAAATATAAATGATGAGCGTCTTATAAACAATTTAAAGATGTTTAAATGTTTCCAGGACGTTTATTGTATATTTCATAAACGTATATACGTATATACAATATACGTTTATGAAATATACAATAAACGTCCTGGAAACATTTAAACATTTTTAAATTGTTTATAAGACGTTCATCATTCATCGTTTATGAAATAAACGTATATTTCATAAACGTATAAACGTTTATTGTGTATTTCATGTCATCTTGAAAGAAAGTGTGGGAAACATACAAATGTGAATGAAGAACTTTATGAGAACATCCGAACATAAACGTGGAAAATATCTAACGTGTTTGTAGATGTTTAGATGTTGCCGTTACAATCTACATTCATTTTATTGCACATTTCG
This sequence comes from Lithobius niger, assembly GCA_023313725.1. NCBI lineage: Eukaryota > Metazoa > Arthropoda > Chilopoda > Lithobiomorpha > Lithobiidae > Lithobius > Lithobius niger. The sequence goes on along the minus strand of JAHWFP010073622.1, from coordinate 3,070 downwards.
TGTTGTTTTTCACGATCAAGTTGTAGGTTATACGATAGTAAAATTATCATGAATTTACCCCCGGAAGACGTGAATTCCAAGGATGGAGCACGTTAAAAAAGGGTGGTTGTCATCACTTCCGATTATTTGGAGCTGACCAATAAGCATCCCATGATGTCACGTCCGATCTACATCAATTTGGTACTACATCGCACAGAATTTAGGGAAATTTGACAGAATTTACACAACTCTTGCGGGAGTGGCGCAGAATTTCTAGTGAAGAAGAGTGGCAACAAGTTTTGGGGTAATCGGACTGTGTGGCTAGAGGGATGGTCCCTGTACAAACGTAGATTTTGCATGGAATTTTGGTAGAATTTACATGGTGTGAAGAGGTAGACTTTACGTGGTTTGGGTTGAAAGGAGGGGTGACATTTGGGGTGCCATATTTGAAAATGATGTCACTTCCGGTTTTCGTGGGGTCACCATCATGGAAAATGACGTCACTTCCTGTTTTCATTGGGTCGCTATCTAGGAAAAGGACGTCACTTCCGGTTTTCATTGGGCCGCCATCTTGGATAAGGACGTCACTTCCGGTTTTCATTTGTGCGACCATCTTGGAAAATGACGTCACTTTCGGTTGGAGCGTTATGACGTCACTTCCGATTTGCCTGTCCGTGTGACCTTTGAGTCGCTTCCAGCTTGTGAGTCCGTTAGTCCATGTGTGTGTATGTCTTGTAATATCGCTTTTTCTCCTACTAGTGGAGTTCAACAGGGATCCTGAATGCACTCATATTTCTGCAGAAATATGTTCTGTAAACTGAAGATGAATGCAAAATGGATCTCCAAAGTCGTTAGCCTTGCTAATATTTTAAACATAACTGCCTAAACGAATGATGAACTGTAAATGTTTCGTGCGTATTATGAAGACGTTTTTGTCTCCACTTCTAATTATTAAGCGCAGTCAGTAATCCCTCTTGCAGTTATTGTGTAGGTATGTGGTACAATAAAAATATTATCTTGGTTTTGTGAGCAATCAAAAGAGTGGTATGTTTTAATACACTATTGGTGGGTGCCTCCAATATGTAAAATAGCATACTGTTTAACTGAACTGAACAATTTGTTAATTAGCACCACTAATATGCAACAAATATCTGCCAAACCATTCAGGCACTCAATAAAATTAAAACTGCACGGCCACCACTATAGTTGAATAGCAAATACTCCTTTATTCACATCAACTTACAAGTGTTTAGGTTTAGAGAACCAGTTTAGGAATAAAAAAAAACAATAGTTTTCATTTTGGCTTAGACTTCCGAATGATTGCAGGCAGCACCTTGAAGTTTTGACCATTGAAAACCTGCTGGAAAAACCTTTCAAAATGGTGTTGGGCTATTCGAAACATCATTATCCATCAGCTATAATTGAAAGTATGGTAAGTTCGGTTTTCTTCGTTTGCAAAGCCCATATTCGGTCCATCATGGAATTCCTTATATTACTAAAAAAAATAAAAGATCACTCATCTAAAATAAATTGGAACAATTTTTAGCGACAGTTGGTGTAATAATTATGGGCGATTATTTATATCGCCAATTCTCCTCAATTACAGTATTTTAAAACAATTTTAAATCGCTCTCAAATTCTTATTGTAAATTCTCATTAGTTTTAACCTAATTTGACATTCCAATAATCCACTTTTACCTCCTCGATGAAACCTTTCCGTTAATGAAACTACAAATAAATAGGTAAAAACATTGAGACATTTTTGGTGAAAACCGATAGACATAATGGTAGTCTTGTATGATTTCAAGATGGCTAAATATTTTTTTCGTGGCAGATCGTTTAGGTAAACTTCTGACATCTTACAGAAAAATATTTTTAAATACCCCCAACCAATGGTGTTACAAAACTTCTTAACAAGGTAGCCTAGTGATAACTTGATAATATCACTAACATGGTCTGCACGTGGTAAGTAAAGTCATTAACAGTACTTGAATTTATTATGAAAAGCGTCAAGGCCAGGATTCCTTAAAATTATTAGCATGATCTTGAACGTCCTTGGATTCCTTTTTTATCCGTTGTTTACAATAATCCTCTAGCTTTAAGCAAGATAAAGACTCACTTGCAATTTGTTTTTAACAACTTGTGTATTTGTCGTACTGAGCTCATCGTTTTGATTTTTTTGTTCCGTGCTTTTTTTTTACTTAGCTATTAAACCAAATATAGGTTAAAAAGCTAGGTAAAAAAGCTGATGCAAAAATTCCGAAGGATGAAGTTTCCTGGTGAAATTTCTTACCCTTCGTAATTAAATTCGAGCGAAGGCAACTGGTATAACCTGATCTATAATGACATCAGCGTGAAAAACCAAGTAATTTTTTTCAATTAAAACATAAGCATTTTAGTGTTTGGTGAAATTAAAGTTCCAAGTTTGTTGACTTATGAAGGTCCTTGAAAAACCGTGTTGTCCTGGAAAAATACTTAAAAATTTATAACATTTCAGAAAATTCCTGGAAAGTGCTTGAATTTTTTTATGTGATCTTGTGTGCTGTATGTGATCTTGTAACATAAGTGCAATAATGGTTTTCTTAAAAGGTTCGGGATGGCCATCGTTATCTAAGAAGCAAAAATAATGGACTCTACGATAAGAAATGCAAGGAAAAGAAGTATATCTTTCAGAATATTCGCTAAACGCTAACTGCAGCCATAGTTTGCAACTTGAGTTTTTGCGTCTTCAGAAGGGGCCCCAATTCATCGTTGTCGATGGGATCACAGCAATCACAAATCCAAGTTTACCATTAAATCGACGTGTCATGTTGCATAAATCCCCTGGCATAGTTTTTACCAGATTTTTTGATAAGGTTGCATGCGTGGCAGTTTTAAGCCTAACTCGGTATACTTTAAGAAATAATCTAATCATTATTATTTCCCGAAACCATGGAGCATAGATACTTTAAAGCATTGTTGTATCACTTTTAGCAATTGTCTGCTTTCTTTTTAAGGAAAATTGGAAATAAGCCAACCGCAAAAATCATACACTAGAAATAACGTAGTTCAGTAAGCCACCTTTATGTACTTACGTTTTGTCGGAGTGGCA
>JAHWFP010073621.1:0-16731 GCA_023313725.1 Lithobius niger | reverse complement strand
AAAAAAATTATTAAAATAAGTTTAAATGTGCATTTATCATTTAAAATTATGCAGTACATAGGTTTTGATTTCAAACGTAAATGCTATATACAATACCCTCTCACCCGAAGTATGACCCATACATAGCTGTGATGGGTGAAAAAAATGGTTTCAAGAGCGCCTTTATGTTGGTAATGTAATCGGAAGCACTGCAGAGACACATGCTATTTCTAGAAGGAATTTAGGCTAAATCATTTTGCCCATACATTCCATCTCTGGGTCACTGCTTGTTAGTGAAAGGCACAATCGAATTTCATCTTTAGAAGATAGTAAAGGCAATCGAAAACATCATCTCGCATAACCTTACCAAGATTCCTGTACCGGCTGGATCTTGGGTGAAAAATGACATGCACGACTGGATAAGACAATATGGCCACCAAGAGCCTAACTGATGCGATTGATTTGTTCTGTTGACGCTTTCTGTCTGCCGAGGGCGAAACTGACCGATCAAATTACCAATGTTCCTTCCCTTGCAACACTTTCTGAATACATGAATGTGTCGCTTTTTTTTTTGCAACCTCAGAGAAATAGCTTAACTGTCGTTGAGTGATAACTTTAAAAATATTTAAAAATACTTTTTAGATAATAAAAATAATTATTATTATTTTGAAAACCGCCACTAGTTGCCAAAAGATGTTACCACTCACGGCACGAGGGGTGATTTGCTTGGCCAATCGCCGAACAGACCTCCAAGAAATGGGCCAGTCGTGGCGGCCATTTTGTCTACCATGCCTAATACTGTCGTAGGTCGGGCCGGATAGTTTAGTGGCCATGCCTCGCCAATAAAGCAGCGACAATCGTACCAAACCGGTTAGGAGCTTGCATCTGGAGAGTTAGCTACAAAGCGCACTAGATTAAAATGAATATAAAAATAACGGCGCTTTATAGTCAAGCAGATGCTGCGAGAACGGATTATCAGGCCTAAAACACTTTTTTTTCCCCATCCCATATGCTGCTAAATTTATCTTAGGTTGTAAATCGGAAACGAGAAGATTCCACTTGCTGGAAATTGTAACTACCAACAATTCGAAAAAATCACGCGTTTTAGGCCTAAGAAACGTGGGCGCACCAACTTTACACTTAATAATTCAGGAGTCACGTGGCTTTTTGTTGTGCAAAAAGAAATTTCTTTGCGCATCCCTTTGCTTGTTGAAATCAAGTGATACATAGAACTAAATAATGGTAGACGGCGATAGATAGCGAACACACTTACATTACCCCCCCCCCCCCCGCCTGTATTTAGAATAGAAACATCTTTCCTAATGGCGAATTAAAATGTTTCCTTTAAAAAAAAAGAACTTTCTCTACTTTATTAAAATAAATTCCATCAACAAACAAAATTCTCTGCCCTGGAGGAAAAATAAAGCTGCCCAAAACATTCTTGCGTTAAAATTTATTTCCAACAGGAGGAAGCCCGTGCTATGCACGGGGCCGGTCATGAATTAAGTTTACGGACACATTTCCCGGGACATTTTTCCGGCACTCTTCCCGACGACTTGTCAGATTGATCCCCCACTCATGCCTGCCTCCTCTTTGCATGCAGGTAGAATAGAAGAGTGCATTTTCAATACGGGCGCGAGGAGGGGAGGAGTGATTGTTCTGCCCGACGACTTGTCAGATTGAACCTTTATTGAGTTGATCGACCACTCATGCCTGCCTCCTGTTTCCATGCAGGTAGAGTGGGAGAGTGCATTTTCAATGCGGACGCAAGGAGGGGAGAAGTGGTTTTCCGTTTACCCTTCCCTTTTACCTTTAGCCTTCCTTTTAGCCGGCATCCAGGATTATTATATAGATTATACTTGAGTTACAAAATCAGACAGCTAAAACAAAATCATCACGCCTAAGTCGAAGTTCTCTCTAGACCTAAGGTGAAATTTTAGCCATGGTGACTAACTTAACATAACGTCAAATAACAACAACACAACAAATCAACCTAATAAAATGGTGAACTATGCAACACCGAAAAAGTATATGCAAATTCTTGGTATCGGGAATGCAAAAAAAAATTGCATACATCAGCAAAGTCCAGGAGAACCTAGACATTCACTGTACTACTGCCCATCTTCCTGTTAAGGTAAGTAAGTAGTGGTCACGTATGGAACTCCTTCCAATAAGCTTTGCAAGAAGGAAAAAATACCCCTCTTGCGAAAGACGCGAGCTATACGATTTTTCGAGTGTTCCTCGGTTAGAGCGGGTTTGTTTGTTTTTGTTTTTGCTTTTAGGGAGCCCAACCCAAATCGTGTTAGTTGCCCCACTACACACACTAGACGAAAAGAGTGGATCAATTTAGATGGAAAAAACGTGTCGGAAACTCCTGCACTCCCAACCCAGAAATGACGAGGTAAAATGTCGAAAGAAGCGAAAGCTTCAGAATTGAGATTTTTTTTAAAATTACGATTATTGTCGTCCCCTTCCTCAAATGAATCTTATTTTCCTTTCTCAATGAACCTACCTCCGGAAATCTCCACTTTATCACTGCCTATTCAAGCTAATTATGTCTTACGCTAATGATCCTAATTCTATCTTACCCCTCTCTAATGCTCCTAATTCTATCTGACCTCTCTAATGAAAGCTTGGACGACAATTCTCAGTTTCGGCTTCGTAAATGCTGGCCAGGTAAAGCTTACTATAACGAAACCTACCTCCGGAAATCGCCACTTTATCACTGCCTACTTAAAGGGGTATACCTCCCAGCGCAATTTTTCTCGATCCTTTACATCAAGTACATCAAGTTAGGTCTATTTCCTTACCGTTAGTCTTTCCCTAGCTAAAAAACCTTTTTTAAATGTGGCGTCTACGAGATATTCTGTTGAATATAATGGAACTTTATTTACGAACGACCCGTAGTATATGATGCTTTGCGCACTTACAATAAAACCATGACGCTTCATCTCTGTGTGTGCAAGTACTAATTTGCTAATAATTACCATGAGATCAAAAATCAAGCGTACTGCGGTAAAAATTAAAGTTAATTATTCCAATAGATCGCCGATGCAAAATTATAAGCCTAGAAAATTATAAATTGTGATGTTAAAATACGAGAATCATTCCGGTTTGTGACGACACGATTAATGCGTTCATGCTGGTTCGTCTATTAAGCACAATGCCAAAAGAGACAATAGCTACGTTCTTCGCTGCGAAGAACGCAGCTACCATCTAATACCGATTTCGCATTGTTAAATTCAAGGGGCCCGGCCGGGCTGGGGCGGGCCGGCTAGTGCCGATCGGGGCCAGTGTTGGTACGGCCGGCCCGCTTTCGCGTTAGTTAATTTTACGGCTCGCTGAGTACGATTTACAGCACTGCCACATGTCGGTTTGTGATGCTTGACACGTTACACTTTCTGCCGCTACACTGCAGCACCATTCATAAACCATTCCGATTTAAGCGGTGCTGGCCGGCTCCGTCCAAATTTGATTTCGCGTTGGTTAATAAAACGGTGCCCAGCCCTCCTTGGCACGGACGACTTATTGACGGTCGCCACTGTTTTTGTAACCATCTTGAATATCAACAAGGCACTCTGCTACCAAAAACGTACAATCGATTGTCTGTGTTCGTTCTGCGGCGAACTCAAGATAGGCCGCTGACACTATAATAACTGCCGGAAGTAACGCCTGTTCGTGCCTAGTCCCTTTTCCTCCCTTTGGGGTATAGTGGACGCGCGCTACTATGGCCATTTCTTATTGTTGTTGTTGTTCTTGTTTTTGGGACTCTTTGCCCTCACCTGGAGATCTAACCAATAAACCGATTTTCAACTTCTGTAGCTTTAAGCGAAGACATGCCTAGGACCTTTTGAATGCTTAATGTGACTACATTGTTGTTGTTGTTGTTGAGGGAATTTTGCTGTCACCTCAGATCGAACCAATGAACCGATTGTTAATTTTGATAGCTAAAAATTTAGGTATTAACAAGGATCATGGCCTTTAGAATGCTATTTTAAGGTGACGACAATGTTGTTGTTGTTTTTGTTATTCTTGTTGGGGAAGTGTACAACTTTAAAACCCTATAGTTTCCCCCAGAATTGACAGATCAACGAAATTGTGTATTTGGGGTCGTGTCATAAGTATTTCACTACATTACAATTTTTATTGACAACAACCAATCAGTTTGGTTCCAACGCATGGCCATTTCTTGTTGTTGTTGTGGGACTCTTTGCTCACTAGTACAGCTGTTAAGAAACAAAATCATGCACATCGATCTAAAAGCATGAGATTTGTTACCCAGGTCTTTCTTAGCAGAACAAACCGAACTTGCTATGGAGACTAACAGTGGTGTAGTGGTGCAGGAGCGCATAGGAGCGGCGCTCCGGCACTTATTCTCGACAAGTATGCAGGCTCACGCTGTATTTTTCTTAATTTACTTATTTTTAGACTCGATACAAGTGTCTATTGTGTTTGCGAGCTGCCATCACCAGTTGTCAATTTACTCTCTATCATATTTACTACTTTGTCCAAATATAATCTACTATTTTGTTCGTACTCAAGGAAAAAACAGCGTTTTCAGTGTTAATAAATAGGTTCAACATAATGTAGAAAAACCGTTAAACAGGAAAACCAACAATTAGTAAAACTGAACGGGCCAGCACCTTTCACTTTAAATTCTTTCTATGTATTGGCGCACCTCATTAGGTGGCCTCATGCTGCTTTTTTTTTTTTTTACCGTAAATAAAAAAAAAGTCTTTTCTTTTCCGATAATACACGAAACGACACAAGACGACCTGAATAATAAAAGTGTGACGTTGGTCTGTCCATTGCCTTACTTTCCGACTAGGAATGTTGTAAATCGGAAAAGAAAGGATTCCGCTTACTAAAAATTGCATCAGCTGCCAACGAATAAAAAAAAAAGGCGTGCGTTTTAAGGCCTAAGAAATCCACTCTCCCATCACTGGCTCGACCGAAGGGTTCGACAAAGACAAAAAAGTGTACGACATTTGTAAATATGTAATTCTTCCAAACGATTTACGGAGATTTACGAATTTGCTATGATTTAAAGATTTACATGATATTTTTTTTCAAAATTTACTCGGATTTGCAGAAGATTTAAAGATTTACGTAAAAATTTGCAGATTTACATGAAGATTTGATGGGGTTTAAAGTTTTACAAAATATTTAAGTAAAATTTAAATGATTTACGCCAGATTTACATGATTTACAAGATTTGAATGATTTACACAAGATTTAGACGACTGACACAAGATTTACAGATTTACAAGATTAGTCCAAAATTTGCAACGGATTTATAAATCTAAATCTTGGGTGTGCGAAATTTCTAGCGTTGTTGAATCCCTCGGGCTCGACTGAAAGACACAGCAACATCATTTTTTTGTTTGGCCTTTTACAGCTAACCAACTCAACGACTGGCGCCTCATGCTAGCTCGGAAGTGAATATGGCGTAGTGCGCATGCTCAACGTGTCAAAAATGAGTTAATAAAATGTATTAATGGAGTAGATTTCATTACACGATGCCTGACAGTATCGTTCGTCAAGACAATCCGAGTCTTGCCTTTTCGAAAGTCACGACAGAAAATTCACAGTACAGAAAGACACACCAAAGACTCGACATACAAAAAAACAACGATGTATGAAGCGTTTATATTCAAGATTTTTTTAAGGAAAATCTTCGACTCACCACCACTAAATTCCACATTTTGGCAGCTTCTCCGACGGTGGTACAGACGATGCTGCAGCCACACAGCAACATGAGTTTTTGTGGAGCATTGTACAGCAGATCGTACATCACGCTCGCTCCTAACCCAGGCTCGCACTGAAAAACAAAAACCAACAAAACGTTACATTTGGAACAGTACTGCGAAAATCTATTTCAACAGCATATCTCAGTCAAGTTTACCAACAACAATTTCTCTATGACTACTGTAGTTTAGAGCCAAATGGTTTTAACCAAATTTTAAGCAACACGTTTTTGGATTAGGAAATTGTTCTGTTAAGCCTAGGGCCCGTTCTACTACTACAATAAACTCACTCACACAACTCCGTTCTGCTGAACGGTTGACTTTCGTGTTTAGGATGATAGGTATTCTCCAGACGCAGTGTGCCAAGTTCAAAGGAAATAAGTTACGACTGAACACCAGCGGCGGCTTGCCTTGCTTATATTAGAATACCACAGGGTGGAACGGTTTCAGTGCTAACATAATTAGTGCGCCGCGTTAAGCGGTTACAGTAGTTCGGCATCTTTCACCATGTTTTTTTTTGTCGTCGTTGTTGTACTTGATTATAGCATAGTAAAGCCTGCAGAATTCTAAGGAAATTCCATTAAGTCAGTGAACAACAAAAAAACATCACCGCACTTTACTTCAGTCGGTATTAGCAGATGGGGGCGTCGGACGAACGTCTAACTGGAAAATCGTCTAATGGGATTTCAGCAGAAATAAAAAATCAGGAAAATCGTGTAAACGGAATATCGTATAATGGAAAATCATCTAAACGGAATATCGTATAATGGATAAACGTCTAACTGGATAATCGTCTAACTGCAGTTTGGGATATTATATGTATAGCCGCAGCGAGCGCGAGCGAGGCAGGAACATTAGACGATTTTCCATTATACGAATTTCCTGTTAGACGACTTTCCGCTATACTGTTATACGGTATACGTTCTTCCAATTATGCGATTTTCCAGTTAGACAATTGTCCCTCGCCCCGCAGATAGTGATATCATAAGTGATGCGTCGCTTATAATTTGTGTTAGTACCTCATCAAACGCGAGTTGTATAATTGTTCCGCAGATTTAAGATTTTTTTTTGAAGTGCAGCATTTCATCCTGTTCACTGCTCTAAGCATTTTTGTGCATTAATCAGTTCAGTCCTTGGTATTCATGTTCTTCTGTCATTACTAATGAGGAAACCGTCTAGATACACGCTAGTGTCACTATCAAGTTGGTCGATAAAATAAGTCATTCAATTGCAGCTTAAGTGTTGCACGCTTATTGGTTGCAGTATACGTATAGTCAGAAGACTTAATTGTTTTTATAAAACTGCGGTTCACTGGCAGACTGTGCCATTTAACTGGGGGAAAAATGATAATAAATCTGCACAACACGGATCAGCCCGAAAAGAAGCAAGTTAGTCGTCTAACTGATATTTGAAGGAGACAAGAAATCTCAAGGTATAAGATGAGCCGACTGACTCGGCTAAAGACTCGCAATGGCCTGGTAAATACAAGATATCCCTATGGGTGAGAGCAGCTTGATTTTTTAAGTGACACAGGATTTATTTTTCAACGCACAATTTGGCATCCAGTTCACTAAACGCATGAAAAATAACAGAACAAATGGGACCATCCCTGACTGGACCTAACATGCGTCTGGGCTGGTGTCACTTGATTTTTTTTTCCAACATTTTTCATGCTTTTATGATGAACTTTGATATGATAAATTTTGATGAACTTAAATGAATGATGAACTTTTATGATAAATTAAATCTTGTGTGTTACGAGGTCATTGTGAGTCTTTAGCCCAATCAGACGGCCCATCTTGGAAGAAATCTCAGTATTGTTAAGAATATTGTTGTCTACCGGCAAATCATGAGGACCACTGACCAGCTTTTTGACATCGTCGTTGCTCGTGCATTCTTAGTAAATAAGGCCAATGAGATAAATAAAGAGATGAAGGAATTACATAGAAATGAAAGAAACAAGTTATCGTTTGTTTATGAACCGAAACCTTATACGAAAAAAAGGATACTCACTGTGATCATTTGTTTAATCATTTGACAGATTAATTTTTGGTGTGAAAATGTCTGTCAGCATCGTAAGAGTTACAACAAAGCGAAGCATAGAGCTCCACGGAAGCGAGACGACGTTGATGAGGGAGCGTTATAGCAAGCGATTCAGCTATTGGTATAACTAGAATCGAGCTGATTTCGGCATATATTGGGGAAAATCCCCATGTGGTAGAAATCTTTGCAAATGGTTGCAGTAGGGTCGACTAATAAAGAAAAACTTTGTAGATTTTGTGTTAGTATACTAGCCAGCTACTGGCTAAGGTTGCGGCCCGTATTTTACTATAACACCTGGTACAGTTCTCCAGGGAAAGTTTGCAAGTCTAAACATTGGCACAAACATAAACAGTGGTACGGGGCAGACCAAAGACCTTGGAATAGTAGTAGTAAATAGGGGCGGACCTTTTTGCTAAAATGGGGGTTGCAGATGGAAGCACGTGGGCCTGAAAGCCCTCCAATAACGAGGCGACGGGGGCGTAAATCTACGAAAAAATTATATTTATTCCCTGTTTTCTTCATAGATTTTTTTTATGGCGCCATACATTAATTATGGAAAGCAAGAAAATTAATCGTACCTAAAAAAATAAAGTGGAAGTACCGTTTTCTAGCAGGGAAGGTGTAAAATTCTGCCCCCCGCCCCACTCCGGAAAAAATAAATTTACGCATACGAATAGCACATTTATAAACCAGACAGAGCCGAAATTACGGGGGTGTGACCCCCGCCGCTTATTTTTGGCCCACCCTCATCGTAATTTTTACTGCAGACGTTTTTTCTGAAAATGTTTTCCTGAGAATAAAAAGCAGATAAAAGGACTTTTTTTTTGGGGGGGGGGGGGGATGCAAATTCATCTTGTTAATTTCTCCGTGTTCGTCATAAACCTGTACTTTACCTTTTAATGGACGTAATTTATACGCATGCAATTTACACTTTAAATCGAGGATCATGCAGTCCGTGTGTCAGTCTCAGCATGAACTTTCATGTTAAACGTCAAGTTTTGAAACCCTATAATTTCCTCCATACACTGACATAGACCAACGATATTCGGAGTCGTGTCATAACAATTTCACTATTTTCTTTTAATGAGAACAATCGAACCGTTTGGATTCCAAAGAACGGCCTCCAAAGAAATCTGGTGCCGTTTCGAGCCTCGGCCCTGGTCGAATTTTAATACTCAATATACTACGACTGCGATCAATATTATCACGTGACTCGACTCATCAAATAGAAACGCGAGTTTCGCCTCCCAGTTCCGCACGAGTTTTCTCACGGGGTCAAATTTGTAATATTGCGATGCTGGTGGCTTACATGTCTTTTTCTTGTATCTGTTCCCTTAGAGCATTAAATTTGTTAAGGCTTACATCCGTATTTTAAACACTTAAGCGGTTTTTAATACTAATGACGCTATTAAAAAGTGCAATGATTCAGAAATGCGAATGTCCGCGGTTTTCCCGCCTAGATGAAAATGCGGGCATTCTTCACAGCAATACATTTTTTTCATTGTTGGGCGATTGTTCTGATCGGGCTGGATATTCCTCGAATTAAGCTAGGATTAAGGCGTTCTCTAAAATACATGCTGAAACGCCGGTACACGCAGGCCCGGACTGGCAGCCCTGGGGCCCAAGTCCCACGACGTTTTAAGAAGGCCCCCAAACACAATTTCGTGGGGGAAGGTTATGGGAGCTTAAAAGGAACCGTTCAATATTTATGGCCGGGGAGGGGGGGGGGGGGGGGGCGGAGTCATGAAAATGTGACCACCACATTTTCGATGCCCCCACCCCAACCCACTTGAAAACCATGAAAAATCTTAGTTCTCCATTCGAGGTCCAAAAATAATGTGACAACCCCCCCCCGCCCCCCCCCCAAAAAATAAATGCACTTTTCGCATGCCTATAATTGAGACTGTTTGCAGATAATTTCCTGTAGCCAAATTAAGTAAGTAGCACTCTTTTCGACAAGTTACCACTAGTTGTAAGGACAAGGTTGAATTTAAAATGTCTTATAAAACACCGATCTTCCTTTCATCTATCGTATGTCTAGTTTCATACAATAAGCCAAGGACGCAATGCTTTTCTAGAAAGTAGTACATTAAAAATAGTACAGTAGGAAGTAGAGATACTAATAGCTTGAAAACCGGGTTAACACTCGCATCAATTGGAAGGGGGGGGGGGGGGCAGAAGTTAAGTTTGACTGCAGTAAGTGTCATTTTTTAAGTCAAAAATGACACGTTCCTTCTTCCCAGGCGATAAATAATGACTGGTCCCCTACGCTGTCTTTATTGTCTAGTCATTTAAAAACAGCTATGAAATGATTCGGGAAGAGACCAGATTTTAAGACCAACCAACCAGAAAATAACAACGAGCAAAAAAAATTAACAGAAATTTCACTTGTAACTATAAAATCTGAAAAGGCCCCATACGGGAGGGCCCATGTGCCATTGGCACCCTGGGTACACGTGATTACGTCACGTTGCCTTCATTAGCTGTGGGTCCCGGTCGTCGTACTCAACTTGTTTTGACATTGTTAGAGGATAGCAGGCCAGTTGCCAGAGTATTAATTTCACCGAGTAGAGCGCACAAAAACAAATCTAAACTGTTATAGATGCAGGTTAGTTCATTACAGGACGGAAGACCAAATAGACTTGGTAGGTGATAAAATTAATACAGATGCAAACCTATTTCCGTTGCCTTTTGAACTAAAATGTCAAACAGTGTGAATTAGTGAACTCTTGACATTCGAGACTAGCCACCAACGCCCTACCGCTCAGCTAACTGAAGAATGAAGGTATACATGTTATAGAAGGAAATATTTTGCAAACGTACAAAACCAACAAAACCAAGATCTCGTTATATAAGGGACCGGTCATTATTTATTGAGGAATGGTGGCGGGGATCATGAAGTTTTTGTACCCTCTCGATGGTTGGTCATATATTTTTCATATCCTGTGAAGGGGGGGGGGGGGCAAAAGCGGACCAGCTGGAAGAAAAAGTCATTTTTGGACCTCAAAAATGGCACTTTCAAAGCTTTGGCACATAGTTTCTTGGCTTCTGTCTGTTAGGTGCTGACTGTGTTACGGATATGGGAATACAAGCAAACAGTATGTTCATCATACTTATTGTACGAATCTTGCCAAGAGATGGGTGTAAGGAACATTTTATAGAACATTTTTAACCTAACACGTCTTTTCGTTAAAAACGAGACACGTTTTGTAACTAATGGTAACTGTCGGTGTGGAGCGCTAATTATTTAAATTGGCTACAACACTAATCTTGGCTACAGGAATCATCTGAAGTCAGTCTCAATAATGGGTATACGAAAAGCACTTTTTTTTTGGGGTGGGGGGGAGGGTCACACTATTTTTGGACCTTAAGTGGGGGGAGTCAAGATTTTTTCAGGATCTCGAAGGTTCATCGAAAATTCGGTGGTCACATTTTCATTTCCTCCGCTCCCCCCCCCCCCCCTCCCCCGGCCATAAATAATAACCGGTCCCTAAAGACATCCAACTCTTTCAATCCAATACAGCGTCCATCTTGGTACTAGACTTTTCACGGGATCTTAGTTCTATAAAAGTTGTGATATCCACCCAAAACAAAAACTGGTATACGATTCCCAAAAAGGGTCGGCCTTAGGAACTACTCACGTCATTAAACCAAGGGAAAAACTGCCAAGGTTAATCCTATTATCCAGCAAACTTGGCGCATTGCCCCCTTAATTTATTTGACACCTCCTCTCTCGCTAAAATTCGATAAACGTGAACGCTTGCGAGAGTGTGTGTGCTTGAGTAACCACGAGTGGATGTGCGTATACTCACTCATTCTTACCCCCCCCCCCCCTCCCCCCCCACGCAATATACGTAAAGAAATTACACGATGCTAATGAACTAACACTTATACGCAAAATCTACCAAAGTGTCCAGAATGTAAAATTGTCTGATGAAAAGCATGTTTTTAGGTTAAAGTGTACATCATATTACGTGACTTTTCGGATCTTGTCTGATGACAGTGATTTTGTCGGGTATCCTAGATACCAGGATATGGTAGATTTTGCATGTACGAACTAACATTTCAAATAGTCAAAGCAGTATTCGATATACCACTAGTCTGCTCATGACCGCTCTCAATGTAATTTGGTCACAAAGTCAATACCACTGTTATTGTGCGACTACTTTCGGGGCGTCGGACGAAAGTCTAACTGGAAAATCGTCTAATGGGATAATTATCTAATATCTGCCTAAATAATAAATCTGGAAAATCATATAAACGGAATAACGTATAATGGAAAATCATCTAAACGAAATATATAATGGATAATCGCTTAACGGATAAACGTCTAACTGGACAATAATATACATGCGCTTTCTGATGTTACAGTATATGTATAGCCGCAGCGAGTGACGCAGGGACATTAGATGATTTTCCATTATACGAATTTCGTGTTAGACGATTTTCCGTTATACTTTATACGTTCTTTCAATTATGCGATTTTCCAGTTAGACGATAACCCTCGCACCACTTTCTTACACTGCTGAAATGTATTGGACTTACAGTACAGTCCTGTAATTCAGACGTTGTCGTGTTTGCACACAATTCTAATCCTGGCTCAAATAAATTAAAGAATAGGGCAATGGGTCACGATTGCTGGTTAATAGGATTAAACTTGGTGGTGTTTCCTTGCTTTAAGGACATCACCACTTTCTAAGGCCGAACCTTTTTGGAAACTTGACGGCTTCTCTTAAAACAGTTTTGCTTTTGCGTGACTTAAGGATACAGAATCAGGTATGGGTGTATATTTTTCGGCACCACGTTTTACGTATTAATTAAAAAATTCGATTAAATACAAAGCTTAAAAAAACCGGTAACAAAAGAACTTTCGATTCACAGTATAAAAAAGAACCATGGGTTAATTGGTATCAACTCTCGGTAACGTAAATCTCACCAGATTTTCGCCGCAACTCCCTTGACCCACACGACGAAAACATTGTCGCAGGATGTTGATCGCAAACCCCCAACGCCCCCACAACTCTCCTCCTCCCCCTCCCTCCCTTCACTTAGTTTCCGATTCTCCAGCCATCATCCAGTTGCTATAGAAACAAACTCGCTTGGCTAGCGTCTGTTGATAGGGAAGAAAAGAATGGGAGTTGGAACGGAGCCAAACTTGATTGGTGGTACTTTGTTTAAATTGTGCATTCAAAATGTGAAGGGACAGAAGCTATTACAGCTCAGCGGCAGACCCAGCTACTAACAATAATAAGCACTGACTTCAAAGCATTATCATCTTTCAACAAACATATCGTTGCCATTTGGAAATCCTAATGCACGGCTGCTGTTTGCAAAGTCGTTCTTCCTCCCACTTTTTTTTTTTAATTACAAAATCTTCCAACAAAACTGAAGTAATATTGGGAGGGGGAAAGGGAGGGGATCTTTGGAGTGTGGAGTCCAAATTCAGTTAAAAAGATTTCTCTCGTGCGTTTTTCATGATATGGTTCTTTTGCTTGGTAACTCCAGGAGAATATAAAGAGGAAGGAACGAGGAGTTGTAAACAGTATTAAGGATCTGACCCTTAAAGTGTGTCATATCAAAAACCAAAACTGGTAAAAGGGGCCGCCAAGTTCCGAATGGTTCGGCCCTTCAAAGGAGTGATATCAACACACCAAAACATTCGCCAAGTTAATCGCACCGCTTAATAGTTCGAAGGTTAAATGAAAACTAGAATATTGCTACGTTCGGTAGCAATTTCAAGTTTTCATTTAATCTTCGAAATATTAAACGGTGCGATTAACTTGGTGAATGTTTTGGTGTGTCGATATCACTCCTTTGAAGGGCCGAACCACTCTCAACTTGGTGGCCTTTTCACCAGTTTTTGGCTTTGTTTATTTTACTACAATTTTACTGTTGGTTTATTTTTCGTGAATTGGACGTGAATACAATTTCTTTGGCAACGTTGTTTAAATTTATCGTGCTACACTAGTGTGTGTCTAGGCACGGACGTCAGTATACACGTTGTCATTGCCCGAACTTTGGCCGTCTAATGAGAGACGACGCCAACAATACTAACAATGGTTATAACAATATTTTCGTACTTAACGCGCCCTCCCACGCCATCCCCGTTACACCCATAGGCTCCAAACCATAAAAGGTATCGTACTGCAGCCTTTCGTTCAATTTCATAGCTGGAAGCCTTCCCGTTATCTCGGTATCGATGAATAATCACCCTATGGAAATTAACATGGGGATGAGCGGAATAGAATTAGCTTGGTGTTCATGACAAGGTAGCAGAGTTATATAGCAACGATTTTTTTTTTTGGGGGGGGGGAGGGATTGGGTGAGGGTAATGAGTAACACGGCCTGTCTGACGTCGGATAACATTGGCATTCGTTCGATTTTGACCATCGGAAAAGTAAAGTTATCTAAAAGTTATTTATTTATTCGTTTGTATTTTTTTTAGCAGCTCAGTTTCGGCAAGTACGGAATTCCAGTTTGGCAGACTCCTGGGTCGCAGAACATATTCCTCAAAGTTTTATTCTGCAAAAATGGACATTCTGCAAAATTGGAATTCTACGCCGAATCTGCCCTTGACAAGACGGCGTAGGTGTCGAAACAGACTTTCGTATTGATTGCACCATATTACGATGCCATCCCCGGTTGCAGCTTCCCTGCGTATACGTGTAGCTACTACGTCACAAGTAATCGTCACTGGAATCGTTATTTTACGTCACAACCCTGCCTGTTTAAGTGGTTGAGACGACGTGTCGCAACTTATCGTAATTTTAGTAAATAAATAGCCGTCGGGGTCTACCTATCGGCACTCCTCATCAAGTCCAACAAACAACTAACCACGATGACAGGAATAAACAGACTGATGGCCGACCGTCCAAACGGGTGAGTTGGATAGATTTCTTACATTGGAAGTTGCCTAACTATAGATTAATTATCTATTTAATTTAGCTGTCCAACTTCTTGAACTTAAATTACCAGTGACGTGCCGACAATTGGTCAAGACATCCAACCACGCGTCCCTTCTAATGCCGACCTATAGGCATCAGCCAATATGGCTTTTTCCGATCTGGTCCGACACCCACCGACATTAAAAAAAAAAAAAAAGAATGCTACTAAAATTTTAATTTCCACAGAAATGCAACTTCATTTTCTGGCTTTGCATGGGTTCCAACTGCTGAGATGATCCTAAAAAAAGATGGAAAAAGTAACATCGCCTATGATATTATAATGGCAACGATTATAACTCGGCAGGATTTTACAGTGTAGTTACCATTCCAATCTCCCTCACTTTAATCTTTTTATTCTTTTTAACTAGAATTATTTTCCCGAATCGATCCTTGTCCCCCAGCTTAAGACATCATGCTCCAAAACTTTCACTAATATCAACCCTATTTCATTTGTGTGACGATTAGTCAATTACTCCGTGTAACACAGACAACCATTCAATAATTACCATCCAAATGCTGAACCATGCAATTAACGGAACAAAAAACAGTTTTACCGTTTAGAAAAAAGCAATTGAGCTCGTATCTCCATTGAATTCTAGTTGTGAAGCCACACAAATAAAAAATGGATTAGAGGTCACTCGAACGAAAAAAACTATAATTTGAACTCCAATTCCAGGAAACAATGATCGTTTCTATTCCGCGGCAATAACAGAAGGTGACGTAATTTGTGTTTGAATTGAACCATGTCTGTGAGTGTGTGTGATTAATTTGTGCATTATGCAGACGTTTTGTTATTTGGGATTTTTTTAATGTGTTTATGGGTTTATGTTCTAATTCTGTTTCATGTGATTGGCTGTGTCTTGTGTGTCTTAACATGCAGGTGCTTTCTTGTTAAGGCCGTTTGTTTTGCACACGGAACAAGGATTGTTTTCATTTTTTGGAAATATCATAAAGTGAATTCAATCGTGTTTGAAACGGACCGTGTCTGCGAGTGCATGTGCCAAAATTGAGGCACGAGGACCAAAAATAGTTAATAAAAATACAAGACAAATGGTGCAGAAGCATACACTAAAAAGTGACGTTTCGGAATAGTTTCATTCCGTTGTCAAGCAGAAATTTCTTATTAAAGGCTAAAAGCAAAATATATGCGCTTGAATGGTTTCCCATTCTAGACAAAGAAATAGGCAGAATAAAATCGAAAATAAAGTGATTAAAATAAACCCTATTAGCGCACCATTTGGCTTGTTTTTTTACTAACTATTTGCGGTGCTTGTATCTCAATCTTAACCATATTTTCCCATTCTGTCATGAAGAAACTTAGCTGGCATCCGTTTTATAAATTTTTTAAACCATTGGTTCCTACCGCCATCTTTCAACTATTCTCGTCAGTCTATAGCTTCTGCGCAGACAGGGTTTATTTTAAATCTCTTTATTTTCGAATTTATTCTACCTATTTCTTTGTCTAGGATGGGAAACCATTCAAGTGCATATATGTTGACTTTTAGCCTTTGCTAAAAAAAAATTTCTGCTTGACAACGGAATGAAACTATTCCGAAACGTCGCTTTTAAGTGTATGCTTGTACACCTTTTGGCTTGTATTTTTATTTATTAATTAAGTGCAAGTACCGGAATGCTAATAAATATCGTTCGGGTGCAACTGACTGTGTCAGCGTCATCGTCAATTCACCAGTTTCCCATTACCACCGTTCACTTTCAGACCGCATAACGAAAGCTCCTCCACAGCTAATCCCCGCATTTTAAAGGTGCATTCGGCCATAACAAAAAGCGAAATCATGAAGATATGAAGTGGTAATTTTATTCGATCAACTTTAACTTGTATACAAGGGCCACCACTATTGCGTGTTGACATAGAGGAACGGAGCATTAGCTTATTTGTGGGAAGAAGGACAGTTTCCATGAGGGGTGGGGGGGGGGGGGGGAGGTGCTCCTACATTGTTGATCATCCCTCCTCTTCCGTCCTTCCCTTACTTTTTTCATTCCCCTCTCCCTCCCTTTTC
>JAHWFP010073618.1:26698-37106 GCA_023313725.1 Lithobius niger | reverse complement strand
GCTGATGGCTTACATGTCTTTTTCCAATATCTGTTCCTTTAAAGCTTTAAGTTTTTTAAGGCTTACATCCGTATTTTATACGCTTAAGCGTTTTTTAATACTAATTATTATTATTAATTGTGGGGACTTCTCCTACCATAGCGCGATTTACGAACACCACTATCACGATTGCGTTTTACAGACAGACTTTTTATGGACTACTCTACCACAGTACACTGTGGAATGGACAACATTAAAGTGGCACTATCAACGATTGAAAATTGAATGAAAATTCTGTGGCGCCATCTAGCAGCAGTGATATTGTTAACCTGTACAGGTTGCTCCCAGGTGCACGAGATCGTACCACATTTTCACTCAATAATTAAGGCTTGTCTGTTTCATTGAAAGAAATGCCGTAGTGCATTCTCCGCTTGGTGCAAGCAAGTGCTAGATAGCACTATGTCGGGCATAAGCCCGCCTGGAGCTGGCGCTGGCGCAGATCTTGGTGGAAGTAGCAAATACTCGAGTGGACAGCGCTAAATGTTGCCAGATTTTGCCTCACTTTAAATCGGCGTTAGTGCCCTTTAATGTAGCTGAATATTAATTAATGGACTAGCTCACTAATACCGATGTCATACAAGGCAGGAGAAGTTTTAGTATTTTTAAACTTATTTTTGGTTTTTAGGGCTAAAACGTTCCTAAGGTACCAAAATGAAGGACGAAAATGTCCCTAAGGTCCCCAAGAACGTATGCCTCTGGTATCGGAGGAGGGGGAGGGGGAGGCGAAAACCCATGATTTCCCCCTCCCCCCACCGTGCTAGTTTATTTCCCTTCAACTTAAATTTTCTTGGCGGTGAGGTTAACATTAATTTTTTTTATTTTTATATTTTAAACAAACGTTCGTGTTCATTGTAAAAGATACGGAGTGGTGGAGGCGAGCAGGGCTGCTTTCCAAATATTTTCCTGCGTATGCCACTAAAATAGACCTATCACGTTTATAATACTCGAAGTATTTATTAGGGAGATAGGTTTCATTCTTTACACTTTCCTTATTTTTTGTTAGGGGAATGGAATACAAACGGTGGTCGATCACCAGACCTTTTTTTACTACATGACAATGGAATAAATTACGACTAGATCCTCATAAAGAAAGTGTTTTAATATTGCCCCAAATTCATGTTTTATTTTTTTTCGGGGATATTTTTTCCGGGGATATTTTTACCGGGGATATTTTTTCTAGGGGACATTTATACCGGGATATTTCTTCCGGGGATATTTTTTCCGCTTACCCTGATCTTGTCTTTTAAAATTATCCATGAGAAACTTCCTCTGGCTATACCTTTTTTTGAGCACAGTAATATGTGCTCGACGTGCGGCCATTCACTTAAACTCAGAAGTCAGCCTGCACACTTAAACTGTCGAGTAAATTTCTTTTCCCATCGTGTGGTTGAGGTTTCGAATGCTCTGCCCGTGTCTGCTGTCTCCTCTGTTATCACTAAAAAATTCCGTGCGGAAATAAACAACCAAAATCTGTCGAGGTTCTTTAACCGCAAACCATGTTGGCTTTAACTTTAATACGTAATTTGTGTGTTACGGCATCCTGTTCTTCCAACAATTGACAATTGGTAACCTAAAAATTTGCCATGCTTTATACAATTTTGTAATTGCCATGTTGTCATACTATAGTGGTCCGGGTGTTGCCGTATTCTTGATAGAAGTTTAGTTTTTTTTGAAATTGTACGCTGTCTACTAGGCTCGCTGTCATCGACTTCATTGTCTTTGCGTGTCCTGTTGCTCCCGCATCGAATTCTTATTTATTATTTATTAATTCTCCAGACCTAATGTACGATCTGTCATACAACCCTGATAGATATTTACGAACTCCGTTCTTATTTTTCTGTTTAATTTAACTTTCACGGTCTGCAAGGAAATATATACCCTGTAACAATTGATGCTTAGGAAAGTGGTCTCAGCGCAATGATATTTAAAATCATTATTTAATCGTCATCTTCTAAGTCTTTTACGTTTGTCACCAAATCGTATCACAGTAAAAGTTTAGTAATCTGATTTGGAATTATTTTATCCAACGTGAAACTTCTTTACACTTATGCTCTGAAACAAGCAACTGCCATGCGGAGGGCTAGTCATATAGGAAGTTTAAAATTCCGGATAATTCGTGCAACGTAACGTCGTCCACAAATCTGGTGAAAAGAGCTGTAATGGTTACAGGACGAAGATCATTAATACAAATAACAAAAAAGAAAGGTTTCCAGAACCGTTCCCTATGGGATACTACTGGGAACTAGTTCCTCATCGAAGAAACATGAGCCAGCCTACAAATGGTGTTTGTAAAGGAAAAGGAAATAATCAAATCATAAAGTGTTCCTACCGAAAATTCTAATTTGGCTAACAATTTAGAGTAGTTTACAGATAAAAAACCCTGAGTAATAAGGCCGTTGAGTAGTCAGTCCTTGCAAAATCAACAGACGTTCCTAGATTAATTGGTATCGTCCATTGTTAAGACCCAAACATTTAGCGGTGTAAGTAAGCCACTGTGGGAGAATTTTAAAGACTTCCTTACCAGTTTGTCGTTATCTGACTATTGACTTACGACTGTTATTTTAAAAGAAAGAGTTGATTTAGCGGTGTAAGTAAGCCACTGTGGGAGAATTTTAAAGACTTCCTTACCAGTTTGTCGTTATCTGACTATTGACTTACGACTGTTATTTTAAAAGAAAGAGTTGGTTAGATTGTTAGGTTTGAAAGACACTTTAACATAAAACTTAGTTTTGCAATATCTGATTTTGGTTACATTAATTCCTCAGAAATTACGGGCCGTAGTGCCTTGGAGGTTTGATGTGTTCCCAACAGAAGCCATAGCATCAGCAAACGAGAAAGACAATTTTTCTTGGGAATTCTAACAGGAAATTCATAAGAGTTTTTTACGTGCCATGAACATGAACATGAACACGAGGCATCGTAGGGCCCTTCTCTTCCGCAAATGAAGTCGTCATACTAAGATTCAAGTAGCGAATACGCCATTTTGCCAAAAATGAGATAAAATAACGAATAGCCTCCACTAAGCGTACCTTATCCATGGTAAATTAACGAAAGTGCCATGGCAACAATAAAGCACTTTAGAATACTGCATAGTAGCGAATACCCTCTTGCACAACAATCAGATAATGCCAAAGTAGCGAATAACAACATTCGCTACTTTTCTTTTTTTTTATTTTGCAATAAGATTAGCCGATTGCACAGGGCTCAACTAGCGAATCATACTCTTTCTTTAATAATAGCAGAACTATAGCCATCACGCAACATTCGCTAGTTCTTTTAGGAATTTTTTGCTGTTTGAAACAAGAGAAGTGGGATTACTATGAAACAATACATAACATTTGAAATTTGACACTAGATGTCGCATATTACCAGTTTGCAAATGCGATGTTTGACTGCTTGACGTCACTCACTGTTTACTTCTGATTCCGACTCACCGGCAAACTGCGTTCTTTATGACAGTCCATTGTTTTTACAAGTAAATAATTATTCCAAAGCCGAATATATTTTTTTACAAAGTATTGCTTCAATACTGTACAATCCAATGATAGTTAACGGAGTTCTCAGTTACGGGAACATTCCTGGCAGGCATACGACTTCGTCGTGCATGGCGCGGCATTGCAGGATTGGTAACGTCCACTGTTGAAATCGTATGTCACCTTCCAGGTTTGTTTTGAGGTACATATTTGTAGGCGACTACTTTTCAACATGGGAATACTTTATATACGTCCAATTTATCACACTATCTTCACCACCAGTCCTGTTCTGAACGAGTACTTTTGAAAGAGTTTTGAAGTCTTTGAAATCCTCCTACTACATCTCCACAGCTACGTATGGCTTTGGTTTGGTTTTCTCTAAGGTAGCGGCAATGACCAAAGGGGAATCCACATACTCATGGGCTTGGTAGGTCTTTCAATCATCGAATGCAACGAGTCACATTCTTGTGCTATAGGTATAGTTACCTATTTTATGATGAAAACTTTGCGTTTCACAAGTGCAAGAAAGACCAATGTGAAGTGTGCCGTAGGCTTCAGTAACTGCCTTCAGTTGTGCAAGAGCTACAATGCCCACAGTAAAACCAAGGAACTTGTACTTGCTCGATGCACCGATGATAAAGCTACTGCTTCACAATCTGGATCAGTGTTAAGTTTTCAACTTTCATTTACAAGGGTGTTATTGCGTGCGTGGCGTATGTTGAGTCCTGCAAGCATTTTATGAGCGGCTACGTTTTCCTGGAGGCGGCGGCGTTAATCGACGGCCGCCATTGTTTTTTTTTTTAACCACCTTGGATACCAAAAAGGAACTCTGCTACAGTAAAACGTACAATCGATTACCTGTGTTCATTCTGCAGCGAAGATAGGCCGCGGACACTTTAGAAGTACGCAGAGCCAACACAGGTCCTATATTTTATAAACGCATACTGGCTACGTATAACCTTAATGCTTTTAACATCTTAACTCACAAAGGACATTGCTTCATGTTAGCTGAGAATAAAGCTGTTCGTGGATATAGATGTAGCTTCATGCATTTTCAGATATATTGTTACACAATTAAATTTGAGTCCTGACGTCACTTACATCAAAATGATCTCAACTCATGTGGGGGACAAAACAGAAATAACTACTTTGCTTTATGTGCATGTATGCCATTGAACACTACTACCTTTGGTTGCAGGAAATAGACCGTCGCTTTTTTGAACCATGGCATTCTGAAATGCAATGAGACTCTGTGAATTCGATGATTGAAAGACATGCAAAATCCATCAGTATGTGCATTTCTCATGACTGGTTTACTGCTGCTGCCTTAGCGAAAACCAACCCAAAGCCATACTCAGTTATGGAGATGCAATAGAAAGACTTCAAATGATTAAAAACTCTCTCAAAAGTTATCATTAAGAAAGGTGTGGTGGTGAAGATGGTGTGGTAAATTAGATGCACATAAAGTGGTTTCACTTTGAAAAACAGCCACCTAGAACTATGCACTTCAAAACAAACCTAGAATCTGACACACCATTTCAATAGTGGGACATAACCAATCCCTCAAACACCCTTCCCTCATGATGAGGTCGTACGCCTACCAAGAATGTTCCTGTAATTCAGTACTATGTTGACTGGACTTACAAAACCCAAGTCCCCATAGCTTTGCCTACACAGGACCAAATAAAGACTATTATTCATGTCGTTAAAAAGAAGTTTAGTTACGTAACAGTAATGCTCAGTGCTGTTTTTTTGTGTGATTTAAATAGCTTAAGTCATTGAAGCAATGCAATGTTTTAAGTGGTGTACTTTCGTTACACACAATTCTGTTCATATTGGCACAATGCTATTAGTGTAACAAATTTAAGGAAGGTAAAATGAGTGTATTTTGTGTGGCTCGTTCACTAGTGCTCCGTTAATTTTACTGATATTGTAATAAACTATGGTAGTCAAAACTAGCGAACGTACAAATTCGCTAGTTTACAATATTATTCCTTCTCTATCATTACCGTGTATCCATTTTTGGGTGATTTTAGTCTTTAAAATAAATTTTCACTAATAGCACATAAAATGTACATTTCATGCCTTATCCATGCAAGTCTTCTAAATAGTATGTGCAATCGATCCAAAAGTGTAGATGTTTCCGTCGGAAATTTGATTTTCTCAAAATGCATTTTTGGCATATTCGCTACTTGAGTCTTAGGGTGACGAAGTCATGTTAGAACCCAGGACCTCTGCCACAAGAGACAGTCGTGCTATCAATCTGATCACCTTCTCCCATCATGTTTGTAATACTGAGTAAAAACGTGTGAGTAGTTCAGCATTGTAGGATTACTGGTTAGAAATTAACGACAAAGGCCGACTTGTACATTAGGCACTGGAATTTATGGTTTTTAATTATAATTTCGGTTCTGAAATATGTGAATGCTTTTCAAGGCTTGGTGTAACAATAAAACAAGAACAACACTCCAATGACACTTTAAAACGTACAAGAAATTACTTTATACCTACAGTACTTAATAAATTCCTGATAATCTAGTTAACTAGGATTTTCATATTTCAACACCTTACTAAAAAAATTAAATTACCAACAAGACTACAAGATGAAAAATATTTACAACCACCTTTCGCCCACCAGCGTGAGCTTTCACAAAGTATGATCTACCCGTAAAAAATATTCTGCAATCAAACAATGCCACTCACGCCTTCTCACACATCTGCTGCCCTCTCTTGCCACAAAACTGAAGTACTCATTCAGTAAAGTCAAACCAATACAACCAAAGCAGTAAAACCATCAGCTGCACAAAATAAGTAAATATAATTTAAGTAACTAAATTATAAAACTAAAAAAATAATGTAAATATTAATCAACTGGTTTGTTTGTTGCCAATTTTACTTAACAGCCCTATATTTTCAGGTTTCTCACATTTGTTCATAAATTGCCTTAACAAATCTAACAATCTGATAAGAGATTTTAGTCAATCATCAATTTACTGAACCTAATTAAACTGTGTCAAATGCAACGCATTTGGTAAATCTTGAATGTGTCCGAGCCAACAAGATGCGATGATATTTTTCAGATCATGACTAGTACCTTGTTTGGATGTAGGCTCTCATGCATCGTTAGGGACATGTGATCACGATATGGTGTTTTTATATTAACTCTAACTGCGTTAAAGTTACCTGAACCATGAATACAACTAAATTTAAAATTTAATACTATCTGTCTGTGTTTGGGAAATTTTGATTGGATTCAGGTTGGAAAATGTTCTGCACTCCTTTAGCTGGCACAGCAGCTTTTTGCTCAGTGACGGTGAGGGAATGTACGGGTAAAACTGCTATGGCCATATTGCAGATAAAGAAAGAAGGATATACAGATTAAGAAAGAAAAAAATACTGCGTATATTAAAGAAAAATTGTACCGTTGAGGCGAGATTATAATACGATAATACTGCATTTCATTTTGTAACCTACTACAAGAATAGCAGGACAGTCTGAAATTACAGTTATAATGCCGTGTAATGTGATAGCATTCTGTTTTGTTAAGTAACAAACTAAAAATAATTGCACAAGTCCCCCCACCCTTCTGATGGTGTAGCCCATGTTGATAAAGCAATTAACTTTGCAAATGTTTCTTGAAGAATTTCATTGTGGATGATGGCCATATTCCTCATCTTGTTGTTCCCTCAAGATTTGAGAACTGAGAGACAGTGGATTTTCCTACACACCTGGTTGAGGATACGATTGTGTCCTTAAAGATGAATCATTCTGTCAGGCCTGATGGGTTTTCCACTTTCTTTTATAGAGAATTATTGTCCGTGATTAGTTATCCACTTGAGTGGATTTTCGATAGACCATATAAGTCTGAAACTCCCAGCTTGCTGGAAGAGGACATGTATTATTCCAGTTTTCAAAAAAGGAAACTCCTCGGATCCTTGCAACTTTATTGACTTATTGTGCTGATATGTGTGGTCTGCAGGATCATGGAAAAGTTAATCCGAATCAAAACGTTCCAGTACATCGAGACTCATTTATTTTATTGAATAAGAACGCAAAAAGCTTTGTTGCAAGGTGGTCTACCTGCCTCCAATTATTGTTTTCAGTTCTAGACAAATGGAAAAATGCAGTTGATCAGAGAACTACTGTTTATGTTACCTTGCTTGATTTTAAAAAGGCATTTGAGTCGCTTGTACATTCTAAGTTGCTGGCTAAGCTAGTTTTCTACGGATTGGTGAAAATATTCCATATGGGTTAGATTTTTTCGCTTTGCTACCACCATGTCATGTTGTGGTGGGTTCGTCAGTTTCTGATGATGCATCTGTGACCAACAGTGTGCCACAGGGGTCGGTTTTGGGGCCATTTCCTTTTATTCTCTTTGTGACGACCTTCGCCCAGTTTATAAATTATTGCTGATGTCAACTGTGCAATTTAATGAACTTGCTGACTCATTATTAAATTGTCAAAGTTAACAACGCGTTCTATCAACAGTCCAAATGCTCCCATACAATAAAAATCGCAGTAAATTCAAATTTTTCTATCTCAGGGGAAAAAAATGGCGAGAAATGATTTTTGTTCATACGGTTTCAAATCTCGGACTGGCGCCGACAACTGAAAATGAAACTGAATTAAGAATAAATCAAGCTATATTTAATAAAAGAGTAATTAAGAGGTTTACAGTTAGGTTAAGTAATCCATTAAGAATCATAGGCATATTTTTGTATAAATAATTTTTGTTTATAACAATCATGTTAATTTATATTGTAGCTCAAACAAGTTTTTTTTATTTAAACTTTGGGCCTTTGGATACAATAAACTATTATTATTATTATTTTACTTTAACAAATTACCAAGAGAACTCAAAAACCTAACCAACAAAAATGAAATTAAACAAGAAATAAAATATTGCACACTAGCTGTTGGACACTAGTACTAATATAGAATTTAGTATAAAGAATTTAATATATTTGTATAGTACACTATTTAGTTATTTATTGTCAGAAGTGTAAAGATTTAAACTTTTAAACTTTGCATGCACACACAAGTCCTCATTTAGATTTCGTGCATCATGATTTTGTAAACACATAGGTATGAGATCATAAAGAAAAAATTATTTCAAAGTAGAAAATAAAAAGAAAAATAATAAATCTGTGAGAGGAGACAATAATTGGCTCATTGAACCCCAGTGGATAAATTCTAATGGCCAAGGGGGGGGGGGATGAGGTATATGGTACCACATTACATGAATAAAATACCAGAGCAAGAAATTTAAAAAACTTTAGTCTAATGGAAAAAGGAATTAAAAACTGGACCAAACCAACTTAAAGCAAATTTTGGTGCTATGTAACATTAAATATATTTTATATCATTAATATAGCATTACCAATATTATTTATAGTTGTATATTGTGTCTATGATTAGTTAATGTATATAGGTTTAGTTAATTATAAATTGTATATCTGTATGTATATAATATATATTTTTATATTTTTTATTAATAAATGCTTACACAAACAAGTCGGAAAACTCTGCGCCTTTTGTACTTTAACTTTGTCAATTAAAGATTATTATAACAAGCAAAAATATTGTTATCAAAAGCAAAAAATACTATTGGAGCTTTACCTAATATAAATAATAACATCACATGAGAACTTGATGAAGGCAAATATATTGCAGCAATACTCATTGACTTATAGAAAGCCTTTGATACTTTGGAAAAGGATATTTTATTAAAGAAGATATATAACATTAGTTTGAAAGGTAAAATTTTAAATATTATTAATAGCTATTTAACAACTAGAAAATGCAGTACAAAATGAAAATATCTGTAGTGAATGGGAAAATGTTAAATACGGAGTCCCACAAGGCTCAATCCTTGGTCCACTTTTATTCCTATTGTATGGGAAATGATCTTCAGTCTAGTAATTGGAATGCATTACTTTGTATTCCTATTACTAGCCTGAAGATCATTCCCATACAATAGGAATAAAAGGAATAGGAATAAAGATTGAGACATTTTTCCACTATCCATTAACACATCCGGAAAAATTATGATAAAAAATCTGCAAAATGACTTCAATAATATCAGTCAATTCTTATACATCAGTAATACTAAAACATGTTTCGTGCAAATTGGTACATCACATGTGAATTTTGGCAAGAATGAAATTATTACACAGTAACAACTGTAGTAAGTTAATTAATTGTAACTGTTAAAAATATAACAAAGTCATAAATGTAAAATACTTAGGAATAGAATATGATACAAATTGAAAATTTTACAATAACATTGACAATCTCATTGTAAAGATAAGAAAATTGATTCCTAAACTTTACAAAGTGAAATATATGATAAATAAAAAAAAAAAACAAGGGTAATTTGAAGCATGGATTATGTCACGAATATGATACGCAAGCAATATTTACAATTCAACATCAATGGGATTATTACAATAAATTGGCCCTGAAAGCTTCATTTACGACAAATGAATACAAGAAAACAAATGAAATTACAAAAAAATAATAATAATATTTTCAGTATTGAGCAACTCCTAGAGTATGGAATAATAACGCAAAACTACTTTTCACAAGACTATAAAACTCCACTACTACGAAAAAACAGAAGTAATAATAATAATTGGTTAAAAATTCTTGCATGGCAAAATTCATATGACAAGTGCGGAACGAATACGGTTTCAGCAAGCGAAATAGCAGAAAACGTCTGCTTGTTTGGGGCTCCATTCTACTGAATGGCTGACACCCAGGCCTGGGACAATTTTTACCAATTGATCATTTAAAATCAATTAGCTCTCACCCACAAAGATCTCTAGACAGACTGTTTCGCCCTTGTTTGGGCTCGTCAGTAGAGAATACCTTGTGGATGAGAGCTAGGCTACGCT
>JAHWFP010073618.1:2473-26598 GCA_023313725.1 Lithobius niger | reverse complement strand
AGCGTAGCCTAGCTCTCATCCACAAGGTATTCTCTACTGACGAGCCCAAACAAGGGCGAAACAGTCTGTCTAGAGATCTTTGTGGGTGAGAGCTAGGCTACGCTAGGCTACGCTAGGCTACCGTATTCGTTCCGCACTTGTCATTTGCCCTAGCAAGCGTAGCCTAGCTCTCATCCACAAGGTATTCTCTACTGACGAGCCCAAACAAGGGCGAAACAGTCTGTCTAGAGATCTTTGTGGGTGAGAGCTAATTGATTTTAAAATTCATATGAAGAAACAAATCTGAACTACTTCGTTCCACAAATAAAAAATAAATTGCCAGAAAATTTAAGAAACCTAAAATCAATATAAGTTATGAAAAAGAAAATAAAGGAATGGCTACTGTGAAAATGACCAGCGAATTAAAATTACCTAATTTGTATAAATATATTTGTTTTTAACATACTAATATAAAAGCTAAGTATATCTACATTACTACATAATCTACATAATAAGGCCGTTGGACTAAGTAAGAAAGTAAGTATAAGTAAACACTTTAATCGCTTTTCATTCTTCTTGCACGTATTATGTCTTTGCTACGGTGCTTAACAATTTCGTCTAAGACGTTGATTGTTAATGGGTAAAATGAAAAAATCCGTTTTTCAGTAGTTTCGAATCAAACTAAGCCACGTTGTTAATTTCGAGGCCTAAACACGATGGAATGGCTTACTTATTTCGTAAATGCGGGCTTTCAGAGCTGAGCTGAATTGTTTCAAACTGCACACCAACAATTACTGCGGAGCACGAGGTTTATCATTGCTGTCTTGCAGAGTGGCCAGCAACAATAACACCTGTGTAAGTGATAACAAAACAATAATGAGGCATTGTTTTGCCGGGCGATTTGCGTTCTGCCTCTACCAAAAAAAAAAATGTCAAGGCAGCCAGGCTAAAGATTTCAACACCACCCGTCCGTACAACAGACTTAAGCAAGCAATACATCATTATTAGCCAGCGCAATTTTTATTTTACACAACGATGCTAGAAAATGCTTTGACGTGCCAATTTTTAAAATGGTGCATCCACTGACTTGCGCCACGGGATGCGCTGATTAAGTAAGCGTAAGCTAACGAAAATCAGCGTTTGTTAGCCAGTGCGTGCAAAAATTGGATTGAACAAACTTAAGTCGATGAAAGCGTTTGTCGGCCAGTAAGCACAAAACTTGGATTGAAGAAACTTAATTCGGTGAAACATGGACATACACATGAGCAACCAAACCGTGCCAGTGTTGCAAACGGTGGATGCAAGACCATCCGTGCATAGCACAGCTTCCTCTAGTGCTAAGATATTAATAAATTGTTTATATTTTTCTGCTTTAAGTGTAATTGTATTTTATTTGTAATATGTGTTATAAAGTTGCCATCTCTTGTTTGCTGGCTAGTTCGTTATTACCTAATGACTGTAATTAGGGCTAATTACGGCATTATATTCAAACTCTTAGGCGTGGAACACTGGTCGTTGGCAACCCTTCTCCACGTACGGGACACATGCGTGGACATTTTGACCTAAAGTGTTTCCTTATTTTGGCACGAATCAGCCCTTAAATGAAGAAGGTTTGGCGGCAACCAACAAGCACGCAACAAGGACAGAACTCTTTGCACGAACTGTCTTGTTGGACAATTTCTTGATTCATGTGCGGATTGTTAACATGTTAATTTTTGTTAATTGCATAATATCGATGGATGAAGCAAAGAAGTTTTGCATTTAACAAGTCTGCAGTGAACCCTTTAAATTACATTGGTGGCAGCAGTTTGTTCGGATTTCCATG
The DNA here is from genome assembly GCA_023313725.1 of Lithobius niger. Classification (NCBI taxonomy): domain Eukaryota; kingdom Metazoa; phylum Arthropoda; class Chilopoda; order Lithobiomorpha; family Lithobiidae; genus Lithobius; species Lithobius niger. The sequence goes on along the minus strand of JAHWFP010073618.1, from coordinate 24,794 downwards.
GCCAGGATACTGCATCAATAGGCTCACATCCGAAAAAGGGACACAGCTGCATCGAAAGTCGGCGGTCATGTCAACCGCCGTGGCAGTGGTTAGATGGCAGTGGTGAGCTTCTCCAACTCAGTGGGTTCACTTTCCATGGCAGAATTTCGACGTTGGCGTAACCAGTGTTGGAAGAAGATTAAAGGGGCTTCATGCTGTTCAAGAAAGACAATTCAAGAGACGGAAAAGCTGAGCTGGTAGACAAGATTGCGACTGGGCGAGGGACGGAAAACAAACCTATCAGCGAGAGTGGGCGGTAATGCTGCACTTCGTCGTGTGAGAAGGAAAATTTCGGCAAATTCCAGTATAGGAAGAAGGAAAATAGTGTTTGAAGGCATCGTCAGTGCAAGCCTGGGTTCATCAGTTTAGATGTAGAAGTCGTCTTGACAGAGTCTCCACAACGCGGCAACAGATGAGCTGTGGCAAACTTTTTTACACCTTGGTATTGAGGCGTTTGGGAAAAAAAGTGTTGTTTAAAGCTTTCGGGAACTGTTGTGCGTGTTGGTGCTATTTTTTGATTGTGGGTTACTTAGGTAATTAAGTAATTTTAACATGGAGTTGCTTAGTGATAAAACTGGTTGATTTGAAAGCTGTATGTGAGGATTAGAGTTGCATGCGCCTAAGCGAAAAAGTGAAATTCTGGCTATGTTTAAAGGTGGGTTGGAAGGGAGGAACTTTGTTGGTGGATGATATGGCACAAGCTATTAATACTGTCGAGGAGGCTAAAACGGTAAAAAAGCAGGAAGAAAAACACATTCAGAGGGAAAGGTTAAGTGTAGAGAAATAAAAAAAATTAAATAGGGAAGATGCAACATGGGAGAGGGAGGACGAATTAGCAAGAGACAAATTAGCAAGGGAAAAAGAATTAAAGGAAAGGGAGGAAGAATTTGAGAGGGAGAAATTAGTTAGGCAGGCTTAGCTTGAGAAAGAAAAACTTGTTTTGCACGTAAAAATTGAAAGTGACAAATTTGCAAGGGAGGCAGACCTAGAACGGGAAAGGTTAGCTAAGCAAGCTAAGCTTGAAAGTAAAAAAAATTAGCTATAGAAAGAGAAAGATTGGATCGTCAGGAGGAATTTGAACGGGAGAAGTGGGAACGAGAAAAAAGATTAAGGAGGGAGAAACAGGAGCATGAGCTGCGTATTAGCGAAAATGCTAGGCAGCATAATGATGAAGTGCAGGCAAGAGAGTTGTCCTTTAAGCAACAACAATTAAAGGTAAAAACGGAGTCTGTACAACAAGAAAAACGTAATGACATGTCGAAGTTGTGCCAACCCTTCAGGGAGAAGGAAGACAACATTAGTGTTCTTGTCTGGTTTTACTAGAAAATGTGATAGGATGGGCTTTAACAAAGAAGAGTGGCCTTTCAGATTGTTATCTTTGTTAACAGGGAAAGCGCGGGAAACACTCATGCGTCTTTCTGATGACGACTTTGCAAAGTTTGATTTGTGCGTTAAAGATCTTAAAGTAAGATTTAATGTTACAGAGCAGTGTTTACATAACCAGTTTAGATCAGCTCAAAAAACTGATAAACAAACGTACTTAGATTTTGCTCACACTTTGACAACACTGGATACTGAATGGGTTAAGGAACTAGATTGTGGGGAGTCTTTCCAAAAATGGTTCCAGCAGCTATTAATAGAGGATTTTTTGAATAAGGTATCTAGTCCGATAAGGGTATGACTTATTGCGTGTCTGTTTCATTTGCTTTTGCTTATTGATAAGGGTAAACAAGAATCTGTTTTGAAGTTAGCTTCGCTTGCAGATGATTACTGCGCAAATCGCCAAGAAGCAGTTCTAAAACAGGGGAGTGGATCCGACAATGAAAATGGTAGTCCACAGGTCAGAAATAATTACCGTGGAGGAGGAACAATGGTAATGGTTATGGCATTTATCGGAATGGTAATGATTATCAAGGTAGGCAGAAAGAATGCAGGGAGTGGTAATTCGCAAAATGGTGGAGGCAACCAAGGGAATGGTACTAGTAACAGTGGGAACAGTAACAGTGGTAATAGTAATGGCAACAATAGCAATAGTGGTTCTAGAAATGGTTCAGGTAATAATGGTACGAGTAACGGTACTACAGCTTCCGCTAACAATGTGCAAGCAAGACCGCAAGCTAACGGCAATAATGAGTCTAGTAGGAGAGCACCTTTAAAGGCGGACGAGCCATGTAAGTAATACATTTGTAGCTCGAATTCACATTTAAAAAGGGATTGTCCCAATAACAGTACTAAAGCCTCAGTGGCAAATGTATGTACGCAATTACCTAGTGTACACAGTGGAAAGGAGGTTAGCTCTTTTAAAGGTAACACAGTCAGTGGAAAGCCAGTTATGTAAGAAATGTACTATTAATGGAAAGCCTGGTAGTTACTTGCTGGACACAGGTGCCTTTATGGGTGTAGTTTCTAATAAAATAGTAAAGCCTAGTTCGTTCACAGGAAAACGAGTCATTTTGTCGTCAGTCATAAGTAAAAACGTGACCGAGTTTCCTGTGGCAAGGATAGAATTTACCACAGAGGATGGCTAGATTATGCCGGAATGCGGTGTGTGCCATATTTCAAGGAAAAAACGTACGACTTTCTGCTTAGGCAAGTCTTTCGAAAAGTTACAGAAAATTGCAACAAAGGTAAACAAAACAGTGAATGCGATAACTAGGTCGAAAACAGTTATCAACACAAAGAAAAGTAACGAAAAGCAGGCTGTAGATCAGTTTATTGATGGTGATGTATTGGATAGTCTTTTTAAAGTGGAAGATGAGGAAATGGAAGAACGTGTTAGAAATGTTTCAAGTGAAAATAAGGTTATTGCTGAAAGTAGTGTCAAGGTCGACGATAATGGGCTTGCACAAAAAGATACAGTTGATCAGTCACAACACGTTTTAGCCAATAAAAAAGCAAGTGTTGTGGCCGAATCTGTAAAGGGTAAGGAAAAGAGTAAAAAAGTTGCAAAGAAAGAAAATTTCGGTTTGTTGACAGCAGGATTTCAAGACTTGTTAGCTGTTAAAGCTGAAGTTTTAATGCAAGGGCAGGTGCTTGATCCTAGGTTGGACGGATGTTGATTGGTGGGTGACAAAGAACGCACATCTTTTTTTTGGAAGGATGATGTCTTATGTAGGAAATGGTCGGCAACAAATGGCATCAAAATGTGTGACCAGGTAGTTGCACCGAAAATGCTTACGGAGCAACTGGAAAGGATGCGCATGCTAATGCCTATTTTAGGCACATGGCCACGAAAAAGACCATTGCCAGGTTGCAAGAAGTATTTTATTAGCCAGGAATGTGTGCACAAGTTAAGGATTAGATAAAGCAGTTTGAAATCTGTCAGAAAATGGAAAGGGCTTGAGGAAAGGCAAGGAGGAGATGATTTGGTTCCGGTGGTGGAAGAGCTTTTTCTTAAGGTGGTAATCGATTTTGTCGGGCCTTTCAAAGTGACATTCAAAGGAAATAAAGTATGTCTTAACGGTTTTAGATATGGCGACCAGGTATCCTGAAGCAGTCAGGGAGGCTAACTCACACACGGTAGTAAATGAGTTGTTGGATATTTTTTCAAGCGTGGGGTTCCCGGCCGAACTCCAATCGGATCTTGGAAAACCATTCGTTTCTAAGCTGACAACTTGTTTCTTGGAAAGGTGTGGTATCAGCCTTATAAATAGTACTCCTTATCATCCTCAGTCTCAGGCTGTGGAAAGGATGCACAGGATGACGAAAGACATAATCAGGGCTTTAGTTTTAGAGTACCCTGACGAATGGGACCAGCCTTAGCACCAGCCAGGTTTGCACTTACGTCTACTCCTTGTGAGACGACAAGGAGTACTACAGCTTCAGACCTGCGGAGGTAGTTTATGGGCGGAATGTGAGGACGCCACTCACACTCATAAGAAATGGCTGGGGAAGGAAGTAGAAGTTAGTCCTTCGGAGGTAGACTATGTGGTTGAGTGCTTGTATGACTGGGAACAAGCAAAGGATTTGGCTAAAACAGCAACAATGGCGGCTCAACGAAGAAATAAAGTCTATTATGACAAGCAAGCCAGGACAAAGCAGTATGAGCCTGGAAGTAAGGTGCTAGTATTAAAAATGGATAGAAAAAAACAAGTTAGAGGCATTTTGAAAGGGTCCGTACAGAAGTGTTGGAAAAGGTGGGTACAGTCAATTACAAGCTAAAGATGGGTAAGAAAGGTGATAAGGTAAAGCTGTACCATGCAAATTTGATGAAGCCTTTTTTTGCTGAGGTTATTACCATCAACGAGGTAGGGGTGAAAGACATGGTTGTAAAGGGAGAGGACAGCGTAAAAGGTTTGGAGTTGCAAAAGCATATTTGGGATACAGGAGGAAAGTCGGGGTTTTTCATTGGCAGACAGGCGATTGAAGAAGCAACGGTTGGCCCACTGTCTGAAGACCAGATAAATGATTTAAAAGGGTGTTTGACCAGGTTCCTGGAGTTTTTTCTTATGAGCCAGGAACCACTGATTTGGTCGAATTTGATATTGAAATGGATCGAGAAGTCACGGTGCAAAAGCAGTTGCATCGTTACTACCCGAAACAAAAAGAGCTTATTGAAACGGAGATAAACAGAATGTTGGCGTTAGGTGTCATTCGTGAAGGAAAGAGCAGCAATGCGTGTCCGAATTTGATTGTGAAGGAGGAAGGAAAGGTACCCAGGCCAGTGGCCGACTATAGAGAATTGAACGCATTCACGAAGTTACAAAGGTATCCAATTTCAAATGTAGAGGAAATGGTGGAATGGGTGGTTGCTACCAACATTATTTTGGTATTCGATTTGGTCAGGGGGTTTTGGCAAATACCAAACTCGCCTAGAGCCATCATATTGACGGCTATTAATACCCATTTAGGGGTCTTTGAATACATAAAAATGAATATGGGCCTTGTGAATGCGACGTTTCACTTTCAGTATCTAATGACAGAGGTGTGCAAGGAAATAAGGGATTTTGCTAGTCCGTTTCTGGATGATGTACCAGTGATAGCGGTGGACTGGCCAGAGCATCTTGGCAATGTATTGGCATTTTTGCAAAAGGTCAAAGCTGCGGGATTAACCCAAAGAAGTGCCAGCTGGGCATGCGCCAAGCTAAGTTCTTGGGGCACAGGGTTGGTGGAGGGTGTAGGTGGCCAGCTGATGTCAAGTTGCGAGCAATAACTAATTTACCTGTTCCTAAAATTAAAAAGGACATTAAATCGGTGCTAGGTCTAATGGGTTACTACTCACACTATGTAGATAACTACGCAAACTTAGTATTGCCTTTCGCTATCAGTGTGAACAAAGGGACACCAGACAAAGTAGGAGGGGGCAGTAGCTGCGGGAAAGCTTTTCACAAGCTGCAGTGTGTTCCCAAAGTGTTGTTGAATTCTGTTTCTGACAAAGTTTTTGTTGCTGTTGTTAACATGCAAGGTTTGCAGTGTAATTGTTAGCATTGTTCAGATATGTGTTGCATGTTTGCTTTTTTGCTGGGGAAAGGGGGGCAAATGCCCTAATGCTGAGTGTAGGGGGGTTTGCCATGGCAAAAATGTGTTTTCTCCAGTGGTGAACAGTATTTTTGAGTTGAATCCAGGAAGATGGATTGTTTTGTGTGGTATGGTGTGTTTAGGGTGGCGAGAGAAGAGTTGGAGCGAAAAGTAAGTTTTTTGAATGCTTTCTTGTGATGTGTTGTAAGCATAAGTGGATGGATTGCTCGTTAAAGAGAGAGTTTCTTGAGTGCTGCAGAGTGTAAAATTGGTGCGTCGTATTAGGTGTGTAAGGGGGGCCGTTTGGTATTGAGATGGTCCTGTTGCCGTGTTGTGGATGTGGAGTGTTGCTGTGGAGTGCAGAAGTGTGTAGGAATGTGCAGCTGTGGTGGCGGTGTGCAACAGAGTGCAGTGGTGAAGGAAAGCAAAGCGAGTTGTGCAGTGTTGGTGATGTGTGCAGTGCTCCAAAGTACAGTGATGGATTTGTGGTCAGAGGGTTGGAGATCAATCCTTGCCTTCTGTAGATCGTTCCTGGTGATATGCATCACTAGTGGCCTGCACAAAACGTGATTTGTTGAGGACGAATCACAGCATTGGGTTGGAGGTGTAAAGTTGCCATCTCTTACTTGCTGGCTTGTTCGTAATTACCTAATGAATGTAATTAAGGCTAATTACGGATTCTATTCGAACTTGTCAAGATGTAATTGCTTGGCGTGGAACACTAGTCGTTGGTAAACTTTCTCCACGTGCGGGACACGTGCGTTCTTTTTGACCGAAAGTGTTTCCTTATTTTGGCACGAACCAGCCCTTAAATGAAGAAGGTTTGGCGGCAAATGTAATCATTCCCAACAAGCACGCAACAAGGACAGAACTCTTTGCACGAACTGCCTTGTTGGATAATTTCTTGATTCATGTGTGGATTGTTAACATGTTAATTTTTGTAAATTGTGTAATATTGAAGGATGAAGTAAAGAAGTTTTGCATTTAACAAGTCTACAGTGAACCCTTGAAATTACAGTGTATATTTTAAGTATAATTGTATTGAACTGCACATACAAACTGTTTACTCAGGTTTGTACATAAACGAAATAAATTATTATTAATATTATTTCTTAATTATTATTTTTATGTGTACTACTACACAAATACACAGAAAAATTATTATGAACACAAAAGCACACGATTACGGAAAAAATCCAGAAATATAAAATTCCGGGGTAAAACAAAGCTTACGGATTAACAAAAAACCTATTAAATTGCAAACATTTTCATTAAATTAGACCCACACATATTAAACTATCATAGCAAAGGAATTTCGAAAAAAGAATTAAAACAAGTACTCGTAAAATCTTAAAATATCTAACGTGGAAATTACAGAAGACTGTTAGCTGAATACAAACTAAATATTAAATTGCTAAAATAACTTACCAGTGGATTTTATGTTAATAAATTTTATTTAAAAAAATACTTTTTTGTACATAATTGAGGGTTTAATTGTGACAATTTATTGTGACTTTAAACACAGACAGATAAAGAAGGGATTGATTGTACGCACTTATACTCTACCTAATTACTTAAAAATAAAACAGTATCAAATGTATGAAGTCCAGTAATCTCTTTGTGCTAACTAATTATAAAATGTCATTAAAAATGGTAAATATCTCGTCAGATCAACGCCAGGACTCGTCAGATCTTACCAAATCAATGTTTTTGTATATATTGTGTAAATGTACTATGTGTTAAGTGTATTATTTATTTGTAGCATAAAATGTGTATGTATTGTGGCTCACACAATTTATGTTAACCCATAAAATGGCAGTTGCCACTCTTTTGCCAGCGCTGGCCCAAATATGCTTTAAACAATGCTTTAACAAGGATAAAAACAACAATATCTTTTCCGGCAGAAAAAGAAAAAGAATTTATCAGAGGAAACAATGCAGAAGCAATGGTGTAACAATACTGCTGCAAACAACAATGTTTTTACAAACATGCATTGTACTTGGTTTCATGAAGTCACGTAATCGGGCTTGAGTGAAAAAGACGAAAATAATATCTGTCTGCTCCCGGGTTACAGGGCTTTGAAAGACACAAAAAATGCGCAGTCGGATTCAGTGTGGAAAAAAAAACAGGCCACAGGACGTGAAAGACACCGTCTGCTCCCGGGTAACGGAAATGAATGAAGGATGGTGAAATGAATCACAGGATACATGGATTCAGTGGCGAAGCAACCTTAGCTAAACTACCCATCTTCAAGAACCTGCATTATTTAAATTACACATTTCACTGTTATGGGGCAGCTGTACTCCTACATTTGCCTGCATTCATATAGGCTGTGTAGAAATGTCTTCTCCATCTGGCATTGTACTTGGTTTCATTAAGTCACGTAATCGGGCTTGAGTGAAAAACCAAAAGAATAATATCTGTATAATCCCGGGTTACAGGGCTTTCAAAGACAAAAAATGCGCAGTCAAATTCAGTGCGGAAAAAAGCCCACTGGACATGAAAGACACTGTTTGCTCCCGGGTAGCGGAAATGAATGAAGGATGGTAAAATGGATTACAAGATACATGGATTGAGTGAGCGAAGCAACCTTACCGCAATTAGCCATCTTCAAAAACCGGAATTATTTAAATTACACATTTCACTGTTATGGGGAAGTTGTAGTACTAGAGTTGCCCGTCTTCAGGGCTTTATAGCTAGTTATTTAAATAAAAACCAATTTGGATATTAAAAGGCAAAGATACACTGGTTGCATTAAATAATATTAACAACAATGTTACAAGAGCATTTGACAAAGGAAAATACATTAGAGCCATCTCGTCCAGATGACGTGATAATATTATCCATAAATATAAATTTGGACACAATGAAAATGCATCTCCAGCATGATTTTGATCAGATAAATTACTAGTTTAATGAGAATGATTTGTATATTAATGCCTCGAACACATACTTCCTACCAATAATGATACCACATATGAACATATAAAATATAAACATCAAACACCATATAATGAGCTGCACAAATTAAACTGTAGAAGTAAGAATCTTGAAAGCGTAAATGAATAAAATACTTAGAATTATTAATTGACAAAAATTGAAAGTTCTATAATCATATTGAAGGACTTATTTAAAAATGAGAAAAGTGATACTGACACTACACAAAATCAGAGATTTAATAAACAATAAAATTGAAATAAAAGTAAATGAAGCTTTAATCTTATCACAAATTAGATGTACAACATACGCAACTACATCGGGAGAAGGCTTCATACCATTTTAATAAAGAAGCAAAAGTTCATTTTTAAAACTTTAACGAAACTTTGAAAAGGATAGACATATTTAGAAAAAACAAACTCATGACTCATAAAAATATATTCGATTCATACGATAATTACACACAACTATAAAAGGAAAGAATGGAAAAACACAATAGAAAGGGAAACAAGAAAAAACCACAATTGGTTAAAATTGCCAAATTATAGAAATTCTTATAGCCAAAGAGGATTGAATTTTTTATTACCATACATTTTTAACAAACTGCCAGAAGAACTGACAGACCTTACACTACATAACATAAAATACAGGATAAGAGAACATACTCAAACAATAACTGTACATTTGCATGATTTTTTAACGTATAATGTATATAATGTTTTTTATTGTTATTTTTTAAATGTAATATTATGAAAACTGGCATATTTTTAACACTGCTGATTATAGCTTTTATTAATGAACTGGAACTGAACTGAACTGAACTGAACTCAATCGTGCTCGTACAAATACTTTTGTATTTCGTGCAATGTGTAACAATAGTTATTATTATTATTATCATTTAACTCCTACATTCATAATGTACATAATTAAGATTGTAAACTAATACATATATTGTAGATTCTTGGAATCATTCTGCAATAAATTCATTATCAACGTAAACCAACGAAGGTAAGTTGGCGAAGTGGTGCTCACCAATTCGTCACCTTCCATACAATGAATGACTCAAACAGCGTAGTATTCCCTAACTTCGTGACAGGTTTGACAGGGGTGATCTCATCCTTACGTATCAGATATTGTTATTTCGCTATAAACCCTTCCTGTTTTTTTTTACCCGCAATTTGAACTGCAACTAGGGCCACAGCTTTAAACTGCAGGGTTTTCTTTTCTAGCTTTAACTGTAGATAATTCTTCTTCACAGAAAGGACTGTTTATCCTTGGAACTTCCTTCCGGAGAACATTGTTTCGACTTCTTCTGTTAACAGGTTCGAGGCTCGACTTGACCACTGGCAGCACTGATTTGCTTCGGGAATTTGGGGGGGTTGGGTGCTTTACAAGCCTTGACTTTGCACCATCATCAATCTAATCTAGTCTAATCTAATCAGTATTATTATTTTATTTATTAATATTATTATAAAGTCAGAAGTTGACCACAGCAATAACTTCACAGCAATGATATTCATAAATGAAATAATACACAGCCTGGATTATTTTAAAAGAGGTTCTGAAAGTGATTGCAATTATTTCAAGGTTTATCTTTATTAAAGTAAATATTAGAAGCCTTAGAAAAAACTAGGAACATTTACAAGTATCATTACAAAAAAATTAAAATTAAATGAAACATTTTTGTGATAAAAGAAATAAATGTAAAAAAATTAAATTAAGAATTATTGGCGGAGCGAGCGAGCGAAGCGTAGCCTATAACGGACACCAAATTGCAAAATATTGGTTGGTTGGTCCGTTGGTTGCACTTTTTTAGTCTGGGTGGAGCCCAAACGAAAGGTCGGATTAAAATGAAATTTTGAACAACGCTTTATACCGTCAAAAGTATTGCTGAGCCAAAATTTGACATAAATCGAACAATTATTACTGTAGAAATTTTTAAATTTTTGAATTTACATCTAACACTCAACATTGTAAATTTGGAGTCGTGAATAGTTAAGGAATTCCGACGAAGCATACGCTAGGCTAATGGTAGTCAAGTGAACTTTAAAAAACACGGCAAATTAAATTTTGGTTGCTTCTTTCTAGCTAATAATCTTTTTCGCCGTAACTCAACGAAATAATAACATTTGATGCTTGCATTTAACCACTACAGTAACAAACGCAACCATAAAAACAAAAGGATTCACACGTTAGTTTCAAATGAGACACACGTTAGTTTCATTTGAAAAAAGAATGCTTTGAAGATTATTCAATTCAACATGGCAATGTAAGTGGTGTCTACACTAGCGTCGGGAATCCCGAATATGAAACCTGAAATCGCCGCATCAAGGCCAAGTGGTATTATAAAACGATACTGACATCAGACGAAACACGAAAGCACGAAACACGAAACAATAATACGCCTGTAACGCCCGCCTCTCTCAATTCCTGGTTGCCACGGTAACGTGAAGACTCGAAACCAACACCGTGTTGCATCGTATAAGGGAATAGGCTTAATCTCGAACCACTGTTGTAAGCTGCTACTATCGAAAGTAAATCGGAGATAAATATTAGGCCTAAACGCTAAAAATTAAGCCTAAAACCTAAAACTAGGTCTAAAAGGTAACACATTTTAAATCTAAATTGTGATGGTTATTTTTTTCAGATTATATAATAGAGATCGCTGTTGCAGTCATAGAGTTAGGAAATAATATATTATCTTGCATTGCATGATAGAGGTGTGCCAGCTCAACACTTTCATTGGTGGTGGTGTCAAATATTATACCAAAGCAGTATTGTGAACCTTTTGAATCTTTTGACTATTGTTAAAAACTATTGTACTGATAATTGTTTGGCTTGCAGTTAAACTCCTTATTACGTGCTGTTTAATTTTAATCGCGGCGATGGCCCACGTCTTCAGTGTTGGCTGAGAAAAGGAGGCTACAAATAACTAAACAAAAACTAAATGCTGGAGCAACGAAATTTTGACACCTTAACATAGGCCTACATTAAAAAAAAGGGCTAAAATAAGAAAAAGGACAGCAAAGAACAGCAGTACGTCACACCAAAAGGCAAACAGCCTTACGAAGCCCATTAAGTATTGCACCCAGATTTTTAGGAATTATTAACAAATGTGGTATCGTCATTATAAATAAAAACTAAATATAAGTTTAAAATGAAGATGTGTTCGCTCCGCCTACAATATGTCCAAAGCCTGTTTCCTAGTAATATAAAAGGATATTGAGTAGAAGACATCGCCTGTGTAACCGGAATAACCATTTGTGGTTAAACATTACCGATTTTTCTCTCTCAAACATTTCGATTTTCTTGTCTCTCACGCCTACCAGCTGTTTGGTATTTCGTCGCCGTAACTCTTGTTGTAATGGGCGGAGCGAGCGAGCGAAGCGTAGCCTATGATGGACACCAAATTGCAAAATGTTGGTTGGTTGGTCTGTCCATTGGTTGCACATTTTGAGTCTGGGTGGAGCCCAAACGAAAGGTCGGGTTGGAATGAAATTTGATACCTCGCTTGATACCCCCAAAAGTATTGCTGAGCCTAATTGTATTGCTGAGGAAAATACTATACCTGTTAATATTTACATCTATGCTCCGCTTGATGCTTCTGTACCTTGAGATTTTGAACTGCAGCGATCCGCCCAGCTGCACAACTCAACCGCGCAGGCGCTGCCCTCCTTATAAATAGAGCTAGCTCGAAAGCATTCGCATCTATTGTTCTCTCTCGATATGTCACAAGGTCACTCGAGAAGGAAGGTAAGGTGGATTTGTATAGTATTTTCCTAGCCATAGAAACAATTTTTAGCCGGCCTGACTGGGAGCCGGCAAAAATAACTTTCTATTGCTAGAAAATACTATACCTGTTAATTTTTGCATTAACAGTAGACCTCGTCCGTCTAGGTGGCGGTTACCTTCTGAACGGGTACCCTAGGGTTGTCAGCTGGAATCCCCAGGTTAGGTGTTGAAACTCCGTTTGAAGTTTTCGGTTCACCGGGGAACAGGTTAAATGTTGGTTGAACAAGATGATTGCTTGAAAAGTAATGAATTTAGTTCCTGTCAGGCTTCCTGGCGGTTGTCGTGCTGGTTCTTTAGTCGGGTGGTTTCGTCCAGTTTTGGTGACTTCCTTATTTTGCACTGTCTTGCATTTGGTTACGTTTTTTTTTAGAAGATTGGATCTTCTTTGCCAGGAGAGGAAGCGTTGGAGGAGGTTCGTGGAGAAGAGGGTTGATGATGACCCTAAGTTCTAAGGTGTTGATTGGGGTTCTCCATTCTTCAGTTTTGTTCGTTTGGTTAAGGCGTTTGACTATGGTTTCCCACCTGGCGGGCCTCAGGAGGTTCGAGGTTGAATGGTTGGTGTAGGGACCTTTGGTGGAAATCATATGCATGGTGTTTTGGTTTTAGTTTGCAAGTGGCGCCTGGAAGATTCAGGATGTTCATGTTCGTCTATAGGCGAAGGACCCCAGGTTGGGTTTGGTCACATGACAATTGTTCTATGAGCCTGTTGAAGTGTTCGGGAGGGCAAGCATTGGCTATCTTGCGTCACGCAGCGGTGAATTCCGTGTCCAAGTCCTAGGACGTTGAGCTCGCGGGGTTGTTGAAGAAATTCCAGAATTGGGTGTGGTTCTTGCCAGGGTTGGCAATGATTTAATCAATGATTAAATCATTGATTAAATCATCAATAAAATCATTGATTTAAATCATTTTAAAATTAAATATGAAATTAACGCAAAACTACAAGAAATATGCAAAATAAGATAAGCAAAAACGTTTCCAGCAAGCTGTAACACTAACTCACTATTCGGTTATCTCTTTTGGTTTTCCTTTTTCCCACTGGAACGGAAAACTTGTGACTAGGCCAAAGGACGAGCAAGGACATGCCCACCGTGCACCTAGCAACGAAAGACTCCATCTGTTATGGGTAAAGACTTAACGGAAGATGGGTACAACTCTGGGATTGATTAATTGGTCTATGAAAATTATCTAAATACTGTATAGTTCCAGTGCTCATTAAATATAAAGCCAAACCATTCTCTCAATATATGTTCATCCAAAACGTTGTCAGTTCGGTCTAGCCACTCGAATGGTGGACTTCACAGTAGGACACAGTGGACCAAGAGGTGATCAATGTAGCAGAACAGTTACACACTGTAACTGCCTCCACTGCACATGTGGAGGGTATTTTTATAGTTTGGACTAGCGCAGTGCAAACTTCAAAATCGCTTAAGCAAAGCTGCCAATTTAGTGTTTTTGCTTAAGTCTATAAATCAAAAACGTTACCGGAAACTAAGCGAAAGTGTCTTTGACTAATAGCAATTAGGCTAGTAAATGACAAAAGCCTATTATTCGTAAAAAATTGAATATATTTTGAGTAGGAAAGCCAACCAAGTTCCCATAATTAAAGCTACAGCCTAGTAAGTTGTCATTTAGGCTAGTTACTTATTGTAGCAGCTACTTTGTGTACATAGCCGACTAGGCTACTACTAAGTTCTTGTAATTACTGTTGAATCCATCTTGAGTATGAAACAACAGCCTACTAAGTTGCTATAATTACTGCTTTATGAATATGCAATTGTAGCCTACTACAATGAACCACTAAAATAATTTTCAAGTTATTTTTGTGTACGCAGTGTCCCACTACTTTTAAATAATATTTACTCAAGTTTTTGAAAAAAAATCAAAATCAAAATCAAAATCAAAATCATTGGATTTGGATTTTTTGCAAAAAAATCATGATTTTTTCCAACTCTGGTTCTTGCGATGATGCTGTAGGTGCGGGAACCTCAAGGAGTAAAGATGGTAATGTTAACAGTGCGGAGGTTTCGAGTTTGTGTCTGCATCCAGAGGAGTGTTGTAACAAGCACGTGAAAGTTCTGGTGGTTGCGAGGCTGACGACGTGATGGTGGGAAGCAGTTCAGGTGAATTGTTTTGCGGGTGACACCGGCTCAGGGGGTGAGATGGCTTGGAGAGCAGTCGGGTAGATGTGATGGTTGCTAGAAGGTCTCCCTGACGAAATGCAGGTGTCGGGGTGTTCAATCACGGTGGTGAGTACATGTGAGGGACAGCCGGTGGGTTACCATTCCAATGCGAAGGTCACTGTGGATGAGTTTAATGAATGCTGTTGCACATATAGGTCTTGAGATTAATGGGAGTGATGGCTTGGTGTGCTTTGCTGTGAAGCTGGACGAATGCCAGGTTGCTTAGGGTCTTCAGACGAATGCCAATGCGACTATCGTCGATCTTGGGGGATGAGGAGCAGTTGGTGGATGAATGTGAATGCCGGTGCAGGTTGATGGTTGCAGTGAAAAGGATAAATGCCGTGGTGCTAGGAGGTTGTTGGACGAATGCTAATGCCGTAGATTCAGTTGAGCCTACAGGAGCTGGAAGAGCAGTTGAGCCAATGGGAATCATCAAGACGAGTGTTGTGGTTCCTTGGAAGTCAACAGACAAATGCGAATGCAAATGACGCTGGACTTGATGGACTGTTGCAATGGGGGCCAGTTGGACGAATGATGGTTGTTTGACGGACATCAGACGACTGCGAATGCGGGAGCCAGCAGTAGCTATCAGAGATAGGCGGTGGACGAATGTGAATGCCAGAGGGGCTCGACGTACCGTAGCGATGGAGTCAGGACGAATGATGTGGGCGTTTTGAGGCCATTGGAGGAGCAGTTAAACCAATGAAAGTCGTCAGAACTAATGCTGTGGTTTTTTGGAAGTCTTTAGATGAATCCGAATGCCACTGGGCTTCATGAACTGTGGCAATGGAGACCAGTTGAGCGAATGGTATAAGTGCTTAATGGACATCAGACGAACAAACTCAGAAGCCTGCAGGTGTGATAAGGGACTGCTGGTGGACGAATGTGAATGCGAGTGCCACTGGGGTTTGATGGACTGCTGCGATGGAGGACGGGAAGATGAACGCAGGGAAGCAGGGAGGCCATTGGACGAATGCGAATGCCAATGCTGAGTGGTTGCTGTGAAGTTCAGCTAGACAGGGCTTCAGATAAATGGCCAAGAGGGGCCAGCAGACTCAGGAGGTCGTCAGTATACAAACGCGAATGTCGATGTTCCACGTGCTTGAAGGTCTAGAAGACTGCAGCAGCAGTAGTGCAGCGATGCAGGGATCAGTGAGTCTCATCATGCGCCAGGTTGCAATTGAGACAGTTGGAAGTTGAGGTCGCAGTGTGTCTCGTCATGTTCCAGGTGGTAATCGAGACTAGGAGCCCAAGTAGAAGACATCCAGTTGCTGGAAGAGTTTCACTCGAAATGTGCGATCAGTCTAGCCACGATTCAGACGAGCTGTGGTGCTGAGCAGTCTCATTGCGTGCCAGTTACGATTGAGACAGGGTGGAGCTGGAGGCCACTGCGTGTCTCGTTACGTGCCAGGTTATGATCGAGATGAGGAGCCAAAGTTGAGGAAAACCAGTGTCAGGAAGAATTTCACTCGAAACGTGGGTTCACTCTAGCCACATTTGAGACGAAATGTGGTGCAGAACAGTGTCTCGTTATGTGCCAAGTTATGATTGAGACGGGGTGAGACTTGGGGTTGATGCGCGTCTCATCACGTGCCACGTTACGATCGAAACGAGGAGCCAAAGTCAAAGACATCCAGTGTCTGGAAGAGCTTCACTCGAATCGTGGGACTGGTGTTGCGACGATCGAAACGAGATGCAGTGGAGTTCAGTGTCTCATCACGTGCCAAGTTACGATTGAGATGCCATCAGCATGCATCTCGAGGGTCCACTCAATACGTGGGTGTTGACAAGCAGCAGAGTTGAGATCGTCAAGCATTTTTAAACTTCACTCAAACGTGGGATATGACCACGAATGAGACGAGCAGTCTAGACAGAAGCAGCATGTGCGAAAAGTGTTCACTCGATACATAGGTGTTAACCAGGATAGAGACGAGCAGCAGAATTGAGAACTTCTAGCATCTTTTTGAAACTTCCCTCAACGTGGGTAATGGCCAGGAATGGGACGAGCAGTCGAGACAACAACAATAAACATCAGGAGTGTTAGCTCGATTCGGACGTGTCGACCACAACTGAGACGAGCAGTTGAGTTGAAAACGACCGGCTTCATAGCAGGCAGGCTGTTGCGTGTCAGATCCCGGTGCCATGGCCTTTGCCTGGGTGTGGCACTTTGTAAGGAGGTCTAATGTGATGCCAGGGTGATGAGTCTTTGGTCAAAGTGAAAAGGCTGTTATCTGGGATGTTTTTTGTTAGAGCAGTTACTACGATAGGCGAAGCTGTTGTGATCTGGATGCGAACGTTGGTGCATAAGAACGTTGAGCGAATGCTGGTGCGAACGTGAACGTCCATGGTACTGTGGTGGTGAAGTGTTGATGGTGTTTTTCTGCTTTCAAGTTCAAGAAGACAATGAGGAGGTTGATGGCAGCACGAATGTGAACGTTCGGTGGCCTGTGATGGTGGAGTTGGGGTTGCCAAAAGCAAGTCTTCTTTGGTTCTTCAGTCCGGGAAGGGAATGTGAACGTTATACGAACGTGATTGTGGATACAAACACGAATGTGGGGCAAACATTGAGGCGAACGCGAACGTTCTGATCGTGCAGCGTTACATTCGGTGAAGATGTGATGAACGCCCAGGCTGTTGTGATTAGCAGGGCTTTGTTGTTAACCTGCTTGGTGAGGTGGTGTTCTTCAGGTAGTTGGTTCGTGCAGGGAATGCGAACGTTAATACGAGTGCGGATATGGAGCGAACACCGTGGCAAACGCGAATGTTCGAGGCACCGTAGTGGATTAAGTGTCAGGGGCAGGTCTTCTCTTTTTTAGTTCGGGAACATGATGCGAACGTAACTCCGGAGGCGAACGTGAATATGAATGCGAGCGCAGAGCGAACGCTGAGGCAAGCGCGAACATTCTGATTGAGTCTTCCATTGGCACGTCTGGGTGCCGTAAGCGGTGACGGTGGAGATTGGCTGGAAGAGTATTGTTCTTCGGTGCCACTTAACGTGGATTCCAAGGTAAGACGACCTGTCAACAGGTTGACTTGAGAACAATAGATGCGAATGCTTTCGAGCGAGGTCTATTATTTATAAGGAGGCCGCGCCTGCGTGGTTGGGTTGTGCAGCAGGGCGAATCGCCGCAGTTCAAAATCTCAATGTAAAGAAGCATCAAGCGGAGCATAGATGGAAAAATTAACAGGTATAGTATTTTCCAGCAATAGAAAAACTATTACTATTATTATGCATAGAATAGATTTGACAGTCAATCAAGTAAGCTTCAACGTAGTCTCTTTTCACGCATGCTTCTGAGGCTTTGTTTTACAAAAAAATTAAACAAATAAATAAAAACGTTTCTATTATTTTGCAGCTTCAGCAATAGCTTCATCTTCGGCGAATGATCATTTATTGAATTCCATGGCTACTCATTTCACCAGAACCATCCGAAGTCAACAATTTCAAAACTTGAATGAACATCAGTTGAAGAAAGTTATTGAACAAACTGATAAATCAGAGATTTCTGTGGATTATATCATGAAAGGTCTGATCCGCTGGGCCGAAATGGAAAACCCTAATGAGGACAGGCAGAAGACCGTGCTGCAAATAACGTCAACCCTTCATCTGGAACATATTTCAAGAGATTATCTACTGGAACTTTTGCATCAACCAACCATCAGAAAGAACCTTCATGTCCTTGTCTTGCTACATGTTGAGGCAACTTCACGAATTGCAAAGGATATGGGGCTATTAAATACATAGGAATACACGTGTCCATCAATGGAATACAATGGAATTGCATGGAATTGCTGAAATTCATATAATTACTTGCATCTGTGATCGCATATGCACACCGTTTCAACCGAAACCATGATTTTCAGTTTGTGCCAGCAGCCCTGTCACCAATTACCTTGATGTTGTGTCTAAACATATTCTAAGCACGCCATAATGGTGTAGCATCAGATGCACCAAAGGCACCCAGATGTGTCGCTCACAACATTCCCGATTCCCAAATGGTGGAAAATCTCTCAAAGAGTTCAAGGTTTTAGTTTCAAGCCGTGTTGCAAATCCCCAAAAACGTCTGATAAATCTAAAACTGATGCATTCCCAGAAAATCTTCGTGGAGTGGAGGGAGTTCTATCTCTTCCCGGATTGTTACCTTAGCATCAGCATTCAAATTGAAACGGTTCTATAAAAGCTTCCACAATTCTTCACAAATTACGTAAATCTTTACAAGATCTGCAAATGTATACGAATTTCACAAACCTGTACAAAACTTACAAATCCAGTATATCTTCAAATCAGTATAAATATGGTCAAATCGTCAAATTATGTGCAATCTAAAAATCTAATGCAGTGATTGGAAAAATCTTGTCCATCTGTTTCCGGGTTTATCAGACTTCTCGGCTGATGGCCTTCTTGCAATTACGGATTCCGAAGAAAGAACATTTAGCTTTTGCAGAGGCACTGGATGTGGTGTGGCAGCTACAGTGAGAGCTGTTCTACTTTCAGACTTTTGAAGTATAGCTCCTTTATGCCAGTGGATATTATTGTGCCCCATGAAAACAATTTGCCCAACTGCAATTTTGACAACATGCACATTCATGACAAATGCTGTCTTGTTGAATCCTGTTGGAAATAAATAAGCAGGAAGGAAAGCCAAATGGGCCGAATGGAAATAGGTTTGCAACTGTACTAATTCATTTGGAAATGGTTGTAAACAGCAACATATATGAAACACTGAATGGCCGACCCTATGGTTGAAATACGTCCATGATTTTGCGTGTTGCTTTGCTGGGTCGTCAGTAATATTATAAAATAATTTATCCATGGAAAGGCAACATTAATAAATTTTAATTGATGCATGCAAATACACTTAATTTCTCTTCATTTTCTTTAGGAGTATATTGTCGCCTAACGAAAATGTAACAAAATAACTACGCTGGTATGGACGGTCCATAGCAAGAAAAAAAATGTTGGTTAATCGTGACTATTTTCTCAGAAATCCTCACTTAATCTTGGAAATCCTGAATTTAAAGTAAGGAATCCTACCTTCAGAGTGAAGATTCCCAAGGTTAAAACAGGTATTCCCAAGTTTCAGTGTGTGATTCCAGAGATTCTAAAGTTCGGGTTCGCAAAAATTAAAGTTGGAATTGCACCCTAAAAATTACTTTATGAAATGTTACTGTCGCCCAGGTGAAACTCTACCTTGGTGGTGCATCCCTCTTGCCCATCGTCGCTTAAATCAAATCCTAAGTATTTTCTACACGAGTGGGTTCCATTACCAACTGCATAAAACTGCAACCCGAATTATATTACAAAAAAATATTTGCTATAAAAACGATTATTGCTCTTGCCTGCACTCAACAAACTGTAAGGAGACTGTAGTCTTCAACACTAAGTTTGGTAAAGCGATTGATGTTCCAATTAAACATTATGCTAGGTTTTGTGACGACGTTAAAGCACCAATTCAATATCTATATCTTAAAAAATACTACTGTATCAATCAGGATAACTTTTTTGCAATGATCTAGTTTAGTGATCGGTTTTAATCACTTAAAGTAACAAAACTAACATTGCATTCAAAATGGGTGAATTGTGATCCAGTCAGAACGTCCTAAACTAGTTTGTATTTAGCAAACTTCTTTTTTTTCCTCTTCCACTCATAACTAACTAATTATGAAGATGATAGTTTTTAAACTAATTCCATCAACAGGAAATGATCAGTGGGAAATAAGAATACTACCCTTTCCGTATGATCAATCTGGTTCGGATGCCAGGGAGGTTAGGGATTGAACTTTCCTTAGTTTCCTTTCCATGTTTGGTATTATTAATAGCATTGTTTTAACATAACAAAGCACCATGTCAGCAAGATTAGACAATGCTTTTAGCACATGCTATCTACTGTTGGATAAGAGGCTCTTTGAAAGTACTGAATCATGAGACAATGCACTGCCACGTGCAGCTTTCTGTTGAAGTTCGTAGAAACGGACATTCATCATTGAGAGTTTTCATCTTATGCAGTGTAAATGCATAAAAATACGATTAATGTCATTAAACATGAACGTTGGAAAAAAAGAGATAATTGTACAAAATGTAATCCCAATGTAAGCAAAAATTTAATTTTCAAGTAGACAGCCCAAATCAAGATTAAGTGATTGTATGATTGCTAAGATCAACATGTTTTACAAATAAACAATTTAATACAAAATCGTATTTGCATTAACAGCACATGACTAAATAAAAGACGAAAAGTAAGTAAATATTTTTTCGAAAAATTCGAAAAATATAATTCGAAAAAATATCTTTACAATACGGTCAGTTTAAATAATTCTTTAGTTATTGGCATAAAAATAAAATGACCGAATATCATTTAGCTGTTTACATTGTTTCATTAGTAGAAAGGTTTTAACCTTACTTTAAAGTATAACTCGTTGTATAATTTAATGTTTTTAAATCCTTTAGACAGTTAATTATAATTATTAACAGTGTAAAATTTCATCATCATTTTCCCATACTTATTTTTCCACAAACTTAGCTTTAAAGTATTCAATATAAGGTTAGATTTAATTTTTATTTCTGCTGTTCTTACAACATAGTCTCTTTAACCTTTTTCTATCTAGTATCCCCTGTTCTGTTCATTTCAAATATCTTTAATTTTGTTTTATATTCAGCACTTTTTTCAATCTACCAAGTAGAAAGTCGTTTGCCTGGCAACAAAATTCAACTCTGTATTGTAAATAACTTTCTACCCAAGTATCGTCATGAGCATCGCAAAAGAGGTTTTTATTCTTCTTGCTTAACATTTGTCTGTGTTTGATAACATTTAGGCTTCGTTTGTTGCAGTTTTATAATTGCGACAGTATTATGAACATCATGCTTCCAGTGTTCGTTAATATGGAAGCCTAAATATTTCACCATGTTTACTGTTGTTTAACCAGTTGTTTAAATTTCTTTTAACGGGGTTTGTGAAGTGTAATAAATTTTTGATGATTTTTAGTTATACGAGAATTTTGCAGTTCAATCACTAACGTTTTATCTTCACTTATGTGTACCTTGTTCCACCTATGCCTTTACTAAATTTTGTCAAAATCAGACTGGAGTTTATTTATTATCTTACTATAATTGAAATCTGTAGAAAGTAGGCAAATATCGCCAGCAAAGAAAATTTAGATTAAATTTCGTATATTAATGTCAATCTTGTTTACGTAAACCAAAAAGGGCAGGGGCCCAAGCAATGAACCTTGTGGCATACCACAACTTGAGTCTAGATCATCGCTTTGTCTATCTCTAATTTTCATGGCACTCTAGCTAATGGTTTACTATTGACAAAATTATTCTACGCAGACCATAGGAGATAAGTGTATGTAGTACACTTCTGTCAGCTGCAAGCTCAACAAAAATTGTGGCGACGAATTTTCCATCGTTTAGAGCATTTTCAACAATCTCATTTAGCAACTTTAATACCTCTATCGTTTTTTTGTAATCTAAATCGTTTTTCCATGAGAACTTTATACTTAGAAAACGTTATTGCTGCTAGGAAGGCGTCTGGCCTATAATTATCACAATCCATTTTACTCCATTTTTGTATAAAGCCCTCAAAACTTTAACTTATCTGGCACTGATACAGTATCATTTAAAGAATTGATAAGTATAGGTGACATTTACAGCCATTTTTCTGCAGATTTTTTGTAATTTTCATGGAAAAAGCCATCATGACCCAGTGAGTCTAAGCACTTCATTTTCTTCTGTTTTGCTAATAAACAGTGTGTTTTCTGCCAGATTTTTATCGAACATATTAACACAACTACACCTTTTTTTCCTACTGTTATTTCTTGTTTACCTTTTCTGCCCATTTAATAACCTTTCCGTTGAACTTGTTACTAATATCGTTAAGATCCTGGACTTTGAACGGTTTTTAAAGAATCGTCAA
>JAHWFP010073617.1:16240-27131 GCA_023313725.1 Lithobius niger | reverse complement strand
CCCCATGGGGCGCAACTCGGAACAACAACAACAAGAAGCAGAACAAGAAGTTGTCTATTTGGTCCCTCTCTGGATCTCGGATTTGGCTGGACCAAATTTCACAATTTTTTGACTGTAGAGAAGCCTTGACTAGTCGATGCTGGATTCCAAATCTGGTTGAAAGTGTTTACTTTTGACGGCGTTATAAGCTCACAAAGTTGAGAGTTTAACACACAGACCAAAGGTTGACCCTTACTAACACTGGCTATAGTGTTAATAACACGCTTAGTTGTGATCACTTAGCAAATTCATCATGTACTATAATGAAAGAGGACGAGCAGGTTCATTTTTGCCACGGTTGTTTGGTTTTTCAAGTTGTTTTAGTTCTAAGCTAGTTAAGTAGGTTAGTTCTGAGTGCATGATCTCTGGGGTCTTTAAGCTCAATAATGTCAAAGTCAATAAAAAGAGCGAGTGGCCGACAATGTCAACAGATGTGCCCTGTAACAAGCAGTAGCAAACAAATATTGCTTCAATAATGCTGGCTATTACCGCCGAGTCGGCTCATTTCAAAATTGGTCGAGTAAAAGTCCACCATGCAGCCACACTGAGGATAAGAGTAGCGCCCTCCATTGAAAACGCTATCTACTTCTCTAAGAACACCAAATACAGGGGTTGCAGGGAGGAGAGCAGGGATGGGGGATATCAGACCACGCAATGGAAGAATGTCGGGGGAGGTGGAAAGGAGGGAGAGAGTAAGAGATGAGAGGGCGGTCGGCGCCCGCTTTGTTTTCTTACTGCCCAACTGGCTAGACTGGTATAGGTTATGCCAGAGGTACAGCCTAGTTATATATATAACTCCAAAACAAGAAATTTTACGCAAAAAACGAGCCAAATTTCCACTCATCAGCCATACAACGTAACTTTAAAACTTGATGCAAGATCCATATGAGCTAATTAATTGTTGTTATTATTGTTGTCATTTCAGTATTATTTCAAGCATTACGAAGTGAAAATACACAGTAGAAATGATCAATCGATCAGGGGGGGGGGGGATTGAGGCTTAATGGCGCGTCGACAACTTGGTCATTAGCGCCAACCTCAGTCACAGTGCAGTGGTCCGGGTTGCCACTGCACCACACATTACAGAGATGTTATTCAAACCCCTAATCTAAATCTTGTCATACATCTGTACCTCCTGCAAAAATTGAAAAACACCGAACAGGAGGACAGACTTATCGCCCAACTGACGCGCAATGTCATGCGGAAGATGGATACGACGACGAACACCATCAAGATGGCGACAATCAACAAGTAAGTGCCGGACCGTAAGTGGCCGTCGACACAAATAACATTCAGGGGGGTCAACCCCCCGCAAAACGAAACAGTAAGTAAGTCGGGTGTGACCAATTCGCAAACGGGCCAACACAACCTCCTCACGCAGACAGTCGGCGATATCCGGCACAGATGAGATCACGGTATTCGCCACCTTCAGCTGTGAAACCGGGGAAGGCACGGGCTTCCCCGAGACCTGGCGCACCTTCCGCCACACCTGATGAGAAGGCGTGGAGCGCGTGATCGACGAAACATAAACTGCCCACGAAGCACGTCTAGCCTCACGGATGACAAACCTGGCACGGGCACGACAGCGCTTAAAGGCTACAAAGTTGTCAGCAGTTGGGCTGACTGTAAACGCACGCAACGCTCGACGGCGGGCCTGAATGGCCTGCCCGCAAGCAGGTGTCCACCACGAAACAGGAACCCGCTGCGGCTGAGTGGACGTACGCGGGATAGTAGCATGAGCAGCAGCAAGGACCACGTCAGCAAAATGAGTGGAAAGTTCATCCACATCAAAAAAGTCCTCAACCGCACGCTGAAATACAGCAGCCTCAGCAAAAGCTGACCATTCAGCACGTTTAAGCGCCCACCGGGCTGGCCTGGAAACCACAGAACCTCCTTGTGTTGTGGACAACACAATGGGGAGGTGATCGCTTCCATGCAGATCGGCAGTGACACTCCAAGTGAAGTGAACTGGGATGGCGAGCGAGCAAAAGGCTAAGTCCACCGCTGACCAATTGCCCGTGGCCAGGTTACAGTGTGTCATGGCCCCATCGTTCAGGATGCAAACAGACCCCCTCTGCATCCACTCCTCAAGGATCCTCCCTTTGTTGTCTGTATGAGGTCCCCCCCACCGGACATGGTGGCTGTTAAAGTCGCCCAGCAACAGAAAAGGGGCAGGAAGCTGGCGGACCAGGTGTTCCAGGTCACCAACCCCAAACACCTCATCCGGTGGCAAATAAAGCGAACAGACAGTAATATCCAAATGGAAAGAAACGCGAACTACTACCGCCTGAAGCCTAGTGTGCAGAGGCACACTGGCATGCGGCTGAGAGTGTTGAACCAGCACTGCAACACCACCATGTGCACGTGGCACAGGGTCAGCATCCAGACGGTAGACAGAATAACCTCGAACAACCGGATTATCTGACGCCTTAAAGCAGGTTTCCTGTAGACAGCAGCACAGAGGTCGCCAATGCGACAAAAGCAGCCGCAGCTCTTCGGCATGGGTCCGATAACTTTGGCAGTTCCACTGAACGATGGCATGCGCAGGCATTAGGGCGGGCTGAAGATTGAATCATTCTCCTCAACTCCTCCTCTGGGCGATCCGAAAACATCCGAATCCTCACCCGAATCAAAAGATGGAGTGAGGTTCAGAACGAAATTGTCCTCGGAAGGAGGAAAAAGTTCCGGAGAATTGGAACAGGAAATCTCTCCCTGCTCCATGGGCAAAGTATCATCAAGATGTTGAGGGGACACAACGGACCCCTCAGCAAGCTGGCCGTTAGAAGACCGTTTCACCTTATCCCCTGGTGGCGACGTCCTCACGGGTGGTGTTGAGGCTTTACCAGCAGGAGCCTTCTTCTTAAACGTTTTCTGTGGTTCACTCCGGACAGGTGGAGGCTTAGCCGAAGCTTTAACCTGCCTGGGAACAGATGCAGCAGCAGAAACAGCAGCAGGAGCAGAAGCACTTGCAGGCTGGGCAGATGTAGACGGCAAGGCAGCTACCGGGTCCGAAGGACCCAAAAGACCCTGCAGAGATGGATGTTGCAGAGTCAACAAAGTTATAAGCTTGCCCACCGTCGTCGTCAAAGACCTGAGCTCAGCGCGTAAATCTGCCAAATCAGCAGACTCACTAACTGGGCCAGGCAATGGCGCACTGCATACCTGCGCAAAAGAACGTGTCATAGCCGGCGACGATAGTTTGACTTTCTTTCGGGCCTCCGAGTAGGAAAGCCCGTCCTTCCCCTTTAGTTCCTGCACTCGACGTTCAACATAAACACTACAGTCCCGTGAAGAGGCTTGGTGCTGACATCCACAGTTGACACACTGTTTCGGGCCAGCACAGTCAGCGCCCTCATGGGCTGCCTGAGCACAGGAAACACAGGTAGGCCTACCTTTACACGAGCCGCTGGTATGGCCGAAGCGTTGACAGCGGAAACACCGCATCGGATTCGGAACGTAACTCCTGACCTTCAAGCGCAGGTAACCGGCAGTAATATGCTGCGGTGCAACTGGCGTATCAAAGGTCAGGAAAAAGGTGTCAGTTGGCTGGGCACCATTCTCGCCTTTCCGTGTCAAACGCCTTACAGCCGTAACACCCTGTGACTTGAGTTCGTCCAGGATGGCATCATCACTGAGACCCCTCAAATCAAAGCATGTCACGACCCCCTTGCTGCTGTTCAAAGTACGATGCGGCTCGACATGCACTGGGCATGACCCCAGTGCACTCGCTTTCAAAAGCCTCTTCGCCTGACCTTCGTCTGCAACTTCCACAAGGTATCCCCCAGCACGGAGCCGAGAGACACTCTTCGGATCAGAACCACAGATCCCTTTCAGAGCTTTGTGAACAGCGAATGGACCGAGTTGTGTAACATCTCGGCCCTCGCCTGTCACTACCAGGAACTTCGGGACTTAATCCCGACTCTTACTAAAGTCTGGTAACTGGGCACCAGGCCCAACCATCTCGGGTTCCCTCCTCTGGCGCTTGCTAGTGCGGCGAGGAGGGGAAGAATTTTGGGGGGAAGAAATTTTATCGGGGAAGGGGGGAGAAGTAGTTGCCATGTAGAGCAAAAAGAAGTCGCGGCGGTGCGCCCCCCAGAGAAGAAAACCCCGCGCGGCACTCGGGTGATGCAGGGCCGGAAGCCGCATATCCAGGGCCCTGCACCAGGAAGCTAACACCGCCGTCTATCTCGGTGAGGTGGCAGCCTAAGCATACCGAGAGGCGAGGCCACCAAGGAAGCCGTACACACCACCTCCGTCGATAACCCAAACAGTTCGGGTCCGTGATGCAGATGGATACAGCACAAGCCACCTCCCCACATCGACAGGACTCGAAAAGTCATAGCCGATTGACCTTAGGCCGGCTCGCCCAGGCCACCCGTCCTCCGGAATAAGGAGCAAAAGCCCGAAAGCCAGGATCTCCGCCTCGACGCGGAGACTACTAGGTTGCACGGGGGGGGGGGGGGGGGGAATGGGGCTTAATGGCGCGTCGACAGCTTGGTCATTAGCGCCAACCTCAGTCACAGTGCAGTGGTCCGGGTTGCCACTGCACCACACATTACAGAGATATTATTCAAACCCCTAACCTAAATCTTGTCATACATCTGTACCTCCTGCAAGAATTGAAAAACACCGGACAAGAGGACAGACTTATCGCCCAATTGACGCACAATGTCATGCGGAAGATGGAAACGACGACGAAAACCATCAAGATGGCAACAATCAACAAGGAAGTGCCGGACCGTAAGTGGCCGCCGACACCAATAACATTCAGGAGGGTCAACCCCCCGCAAAAGGAAACAGTGAGTAAGTCGAGTGTGACCAATGCAAACGGGCCAACACCACCTCCTCACGGCGACTGCGGCGACACGCCGAGTGCCATTCCTCAACAGTGCCTTTAATAGCTCGTAATTTATTGCCGTCCTGTCCATCCCACGAGGCTTGCCAAAAAGCGTGTAACCTTAGACGCAGAGTTGGAAAAGCGTCCGAGGGAACAAGGCTGAGATCCCTTCCGAGAGGGCCAGAAAGGGCCCCTTTTGCTGCAGAATCCGCTTGCTCATTTCCACCTATCCCAACATGGCCCGGGATCCAGCAGAAAAGCACGGTTTTCCGCTGGCCAGGCAAGCGGGAAAGCAAAGCTTGGACACGTTGTGTCAAGGGGTTCCGCGGATTGTAAGTCGCCAAGGACTCCAGGGCACTCATGGAATCACTAAAGATAATGAAATGCGTGCCCTGAAGGCCAAGGATCCATTCCACCGCCAAACCGAGAGCCAAGAGCTCTGCAGAAAACACAGAATAGCCTGATGGAAGGCGATGGGCAACCGTCACTCCCTTACAAACACAAGCACAAGCCACGCCAGCGTCTGACTTCGACCCATCAGTAAACAGCCGCTGATAACCGGCGTACTGAGAACACAGCCGCCGGAACTCCTGCAAGTACCTTGCTGGCAGAGTGGAACTCTTCGAGAGGGACACCAGAGCGAAAACGAAAATGCCACTTGGGACAAGCCAAGGGGCCACTGGCATCCCCCCAAGCCTCAAGACGCTGGGCATATCAAAGGCTATCTCCTGACAGGACTGCTGGAGCCTATCGCGGAAATCACCCTTACCCACCCTGCGCCTACCGACTCGCAAGTCTGGCCCAAAAACCATGGACCAAGCAGGACTGGATTCCACAGCACGTAAACGCACAGCATACTGAATGGCCAGCTTCCGCCGACGAATGGCCAAAGGTGGCTCCGAGGCCTCAGCATAGAGGCTGACCACTGGAGAAGTTCGAAATGCCCCAGTCGCCACACGCAGGCCACTGTGATGCACAGTGTCCAACACCTGGAGAGTCGAGTCACTAGCCGAACCATACACCATGCACGCATAATCAAGTTTGCTGCGGACAAGGGCTCTGTAGAGGCGCAACATGGCAGTGGGCAGTGGTTGCACGGCACGACCAACAAGCCGGGGGATGAGGATGAAAAGCCCAGTGGCCAGAACGGGCAAATTAGAATCAAACCCAAAAGGGGATTCAAACCACCAAACATCCTCTAAGCAGCCACCCCGGGCCCGGTTTGTCCGGATGTCCCTTCACCTCTTTCAGACTAGTGCTTGTGACAGGTGTTAAACCTGCCAGCCATACACACCGTAGGCGCACTCGCAAACCGTAGTGTTGAGGTTGCTAGTGTTCAAGACGGACAAAAAACCCTCCGCCATGCAGACCCATGGCACACTAGCAGACCGTGATCTTGGGTTCCCTTTTAGTCGCCTTCTATGACACGCAGGGGTACGGTGGGCTTATTCTACCCCCAGCCCACAGGGGGAGAACGTGAACGGTAAAGTGCTGCGAAAATATCGAATGTTAAATGATGCAAAGGCGTTTCTGTCATGGAAACGTTACCATAAAGTGAAGGACACCCAAAACTTGCTGGAAAACAACCGGAAGCGAAAATTCAGGGAAATTAGTGAAAACGTCTCCAGAATGGTGACAAATTTTCTAGAGCAGGACACCAACAGTTGAATGCTTCCTAAGAAAGACGTGATAACCCGCAAAAAAGTGAGGATGCAGAAACGTATTTTGCGTGAAGCTTAAAGAATTTGCATCTTAAGTTCAAACTTGAATCTAACATTGTAATTTCATGTTAGCTTTTGCCGCTTGAGACCTTTTTGGGTAGTTGAACAAGGGGGGCGGGGAGATGAGGCTTAATGGCGCGTCGACAGCTTGGTCATTAGCGCCAACCTCAGTCACAGTGCAGTGGTCCGGGTTGCCACTGCATCACACATTACAGAGATATTATTCAAACCCCTAATCTAAATCTTGTCATACATCTGTACCTCCTGCAAAAATTGAAAAACACCGGACGGGAGGACAGACTTATCGCCCAATTGACGCACAATGTCATGCGGAAGATGGAAACGACGACGAAAACCATCAAGATGGCAACAATCAACAAGGAAGTGCCGGACCGTAAGTGGCCGCCGACACCAATAACAAGTTGCACAAGTTGAACAAGTTGCAAAAGATAGAGACACTTGTGTTTGCATCAAACATGATTATTTCCAGTTTCTTGTCGACAAGTTGCACTTTTTCAAGATTATTCGTTACACGCGAGGGGAAGATTTGTGTGCCGACATTTGTTGTGATGAAAATTCTAAAGAGAGGGGGGGATTGAGGCTTAATGGCGCGTCGACAACTTGGTCATTAGCGCCAACCTCAGTCACAGTGCAGTGGTCCGGGTTGCCACTCCACCACACATTACAGAGATGTTATTCAAACCCCTAATCTAAATCTTGTCATACATCTGTACCTCCTGCAAAAATTGAAAAACACCGGACAGGAGGACAGACTTATCGCCCAACTGACGCGCAATGTCATGCGGAAGATGGAACCGACGACGAACACCATCAAGATGGCGACAATCAACAAGTAAGTGCCGGACCGTGCATTCTAAAGAATGCATGTACCGAAATTGTAACGTTTGCTCAAAGAAAGACTTCAAACAGATTGACAACACAACCACAGGGTTAAATACTGAAACTGCTTACTTCAAGTGGGTGAAAAAGAAGGAAGTAAGGATGGTGCAGACATTGCGGTACAGCTTACATCAAAGGATAAAGTAGTATGCACAGTTGGTGATCTTCTACCAGCATTACGTACCCTACTGCAGCCATTTTTATCACATGTGTATAACTTGCGTCATCAATACTCACAAATTCATTCTTTGAAAAAACAGCTTCTTTGCAATGAATGTGTGATTCATGTGGATTACAGTGAAAATTATGCATGCAAATTTGCAAGCGAGATGCAAAGCATGCATTTTGGCACCTGTCGTGCACAGGTGACTCTGCACACGGGGGTACTTTATTATCTCTCACCAGACAGTAACGTTCTACAGCATTTGTCATTTTCCACAATATCTTCTAGTATGCGGCATGATGCATTTGCTGTGTGGGCACATTTAAAGCCTGTTATAAACATGGTACAACAACAGTTGCCCACCATAAACACATTTCACTTTCTTACTGACGGCCCCACTACCCAGTACCAAAATAAAACCAACTTTCATCTGTTTGCCAAAGCGCACACAAGGCATGCCAATAGCGAAAATGCAACGTGGAACTTTTGTGAAGCAGAACATGGTAAAGGTGCCCCAGATGGCATAGGTGGTACACTAAAACGACTGGCTGACAAAAAGGTAGAGACATTTCAGATGCATCAACACTAATGCAAAAGCTCCGAACTCTAACAAATGTGAAGTTGTTTTACGTCTTTGAGGCAGACATATCTGCAACTGACGACGAAATAGACGTGTTAACTTTAAAGCCAATCAAGGATAAGATGAAACTGCATCAACCGACCTGGAGCAGTCTCTCACCGCATTGTGTTACTTTATGCTATTTAAGCTGTTTTAAATGCCCAGCGAACATAATCTGTGTGCACTAAGATGCTGGAGGGAAATGGCCAGTTCTTCAGGAACTAGCAGAGTCTAGTCCAGACAGTGCTGACATACAGCCCGAGCCAGTACCAGATGAAGAGCAAATTGTAGTGGGTAACTGGGTTTCAGTGATTTATGATGATCAGTGGTTCCCAGGAGAAGTCGCGTCCATGTCTGCAGATAAAAATCCAACTAAACTCCTAACTGTAGACTTTATGAAAAGAACGGGAAAGTTTTAACTGGCCAGACTAGAAGGATTTGCAGATAGTTCCTGATAGTGAAATACTATGAAAAATCAAGCTACCAGAACTACACAACTATCGATTTTCTATTGTAGCAGAAAGTGCTTACGTTGATAACCTGTTGACTAATGTTTTAGCAAAATGATTTTTCCATTTTTTACATATATTTTACAAGTTTTATTTATTTTTACGTGGCTTTTTAAAATATATGATTACCTTTTTCACCAAGAGATTTTGAAAATTTATATAATACCACATTAAATCATACCATTGAGCAAAATGTCATTACCATAACCAACCTGATTTCTGAAATTGTTTAATTATTTTGTGGTAAAAGTCCTTTTACCAGTAGAGGATTTCATTGGTAATATACCAGAAGCCATCTAGGGAGCTGAACTTAATATTATAGGCTCAACACTAGTTGAGCACAACAAATAAAAGCTTGTTGAATTAAGTCAATAGTGATTATTGACATGCCTTGTGTTGTTTTACAAGGATGCAAGGGCAGTAAATGCAGTAAACTATACACTGAATGATACTGCGGATCAAATCAAAATAAGCTAATTGATTAGTAATTATAGGCGTCAACTGCATTTGGGAAGTGTGTGGTATACATTTAACCTGGACGATGGTAATGACGAATTTGTTAGTTTTGCCAGACTCAACGTTGCCCGAGAAATATTTTTGACGTCATATTTGAACTCGGCCCCGATTGGTCCCTTCATGCAGGTAACCTGGCTGAAAAAATAGGGTCTTTGGCCCTTTTTATTTTACTTCTGGTCGAGGTTTTGAGTTATTCGCTTGTTCCCACTATTTTCCTTGTGATTGTTCCACCATGCCTCCAAAACGAAATCCTAAACCTTCTACGCCCCGTGCTCGTCGTAATGCAGCGGATTATGCTTCCCGAGACCTGCAAGCCTTTGGAGATTTCCTCCACAGGCATTCCGAATTGTATTATTTAATACAAAATCATTACCAAATGTGCCTTCACCATGCCACTGGCTATTTATGTACCCACCAGGAGGCTGGTCAACCCATGTTAACTGGGATGCTTCCTGAGGAAAGGATGCTAGATTATGTGAACCGTAATCTTTTCCAGTACTTAACCCTACAGGTCAACCCCCATCTCCTTTCTATTGGCAGTGCACCACCTACCGAAACATTTACTGCTCGATCTGTGCGATATCGAGGGCACTGGGCAGAATACGGGCTAGGTAATAGAGTCTATTGCAGACATATGAGGTACCCCTGTTATCTTCCATTTTCACGACGAGGCGAAAACTTTTGTTGCTATCAATTCCGAGCCTTCGAGGTTGAGTGTCTATTCAAGAAGACTGAAAACCTATTTGATCTCTCCCTTCTGGATAACGAACTATCTCCGGGGCTTCTCGACCCAACTTCCTATGCTGGCGCAATCGCAACTGAAAAACCGGCTCAAATCCCTTCCCGAATCGTACTGGGCCGTCTACCCGTGGAACCGGAGTTCGGGCCCAGCTTCAGTTTGTGCCCGACGCAGGAGCGTCCACCAGTGGAGCCGCTACTCCGCCTGCGCCACCACAAGGGCAGTCTCCCCTTCACGGCCTCCCTGGATTCCGCTGCTACCACCAGGCTTACGATGGTAAGAATCTTCCTTAATTACGAGAATCCACTAATTAGTCAATAGCCTATTCGTCAATTCTCAGTACCCGTGTTATTTTTTTTAAATAAAAAAAATCTAAACAGGCTGCTTATGCCTAATTAATTTATACTATTACCCGATTTGTTAAAAGGGGAAGAAAATTAATAATAGTAATAAAATATCACAACCAAATAATTACAAGAAATGAGAAAATTCAACTCGTTGAATTAGCCTGGGTCTATGAAGGGAATTGACGGAAAAGGCATCCTGAGAGCTATACACTATTATGTTTTTGAAAAATTCTTATGATCGTATAGCCTGTGCACAATCCTGTAATGTATAACCCATAAAATGGCACAATTATTTTTTAACTTGGTTGCAATCTTTCATACGTTAACACCCATTTTGCTTAATGCTAACTGTAGTGAGCGCGGTTGAGGCTTAATGGCACGTGAACAACTACGTCATTAGCGCCACCTCAGCCACAGTGCAGTTCCGGGTTGCCACTACACCACGCATTACAAAGATAACAAACCAAGGAAAGAAATTTTACCAGGAAACTGTTTTTTTTT